>CM048755.1:731518800-731591300 GCA_026315105.1 Locusta migratoria | reverse complement strand
CCGCGGTCAGAACTGTTTCGTTGCGACAGACGGCCTGGTGTGTGGCAGGGCTGATTCAGAGTCGCGATATACATTGAGGAGCCAAGAAAAAATGGTACATCTGCGAGCACGAAGTGCCGCAACACGACGTTGCATGGGCTAGACCAACGTCTACAGTAGTGCCGGAGGGAATGCATCCTGCAGGGCTGTCCATAAATACGTAATAGTCGATCATCTCTTATGAACGACACGTTGCCAAAATCTTAGGTATGCTGTTAGTGTCGTGGGAGTTTGCGGCCAGCGGAGATATTCAAACTCAGAGGAGTGTTCCTGAAAACACTATGTAGCAATTATGGACGTTTGGGGTGTCGTAATGTCCTGATGGAATTGGTAAAGTTAATCGGAAAGCACAATGGACTTGAATTGATGCAGATGGTCAGCCAGAATGCGTACGTACGACTGTTCGTCCTATCTAGACGTATCAACAGTCCCATATCACTCCAACAGCAGGCGCTCCGCATCGCAAGAGCCTCCGCCAGCTTAAATAATCCCCTTCAGACATTCAGGGGCACGCATTCATGAGATTTTCTCCATACCTGTAGTCGTACATCCGCTCGATACAATTTTTGAACAACTCGTCAGACCCGGAAACATGTTTCCCGTCCAACGTCAGCGTTGACGGGCCCAAGCGAGGTTTAAAGCTTTTGTCACGTAGTCAGAGAGGGCACCCGAGCTAGCCTGTCTCCGAAAGCCCTTATCGTTGAATGGTTAGCATCCTGAAACACGTTGATGATCCAGCCCCAGTAATGATCTGACGCCTGCAACACACGCCTGTTGTTATATAGGCGTTGCCGAACGCAGTGCCGCCCTCTGAGTGTTTACATATCTCTGCGTTTTCATGAGCGTGCCTGTACTGGTTTCTTTAGGTCTTCATTTACAAATGTATCGCGGCGGGCAGCTAACACTGACGGCCGCGTCAGATAGCTTTGTACGCGCCCAAGCCACAAATCCCAATCCTCGTTCGATCGCTCTGGCGACACGGAGTCAGCCCAAAAGGCGGTCGCAAAGTACAGCTCGTAAGGCTGCCCGCGTACGTCCATGGAGTGTCTGCAAAAGGCTGCTTAACTCGAACGGTTTGGAGTCAAACCATGCAGTTTGTCGCCCATGTAAGATGAACCATGCCCTTATCTTCAGTCACAGCTGGGACCGGTAGTAGTGTCAGCTATAGGGCTGATGTTCCTCCCAACAGCTGGGCGGCTGCGAACTCGTACATCTACATCCATACTCCGCAAGCCACCTCGCGGTTTGTGGCGGATGGTACTTTGTGTATCTGCTATTCCAGTCGCCTATAGTTCACTGGAAAAAATTCTTTAAGCCACAATGTGGGCCCTAAACTCTTATTTCATCTTCATGGTCGTTTCGCGAGATATACGTAAAAGGAAGCGATATATTGGTTGACTGGGAAAGAAACATATGCTCGCAGAATTTCGTGAAGAGCGCGTACCGTGATTAAACGTCCCTTGCAATTTCTGCTACAAGAGTTACCTAATCATCTGTTATATTTTCTTGCTTACTAAAGGAGCTCGAAACGAAGCATGCTGCTCTCCTTCAGAGTTGTCCTCTATCAGTCCTACCTGGTACCGATCCCACAGTGGTTAGCAATACTCAAGCGATGATCGTACACGTTTTTTTAACCTACAACTTTTGTTGACAAACTGAACTTACTGAGGATTTTTCCATTGAATCTGTATGGCCTGTCCTACCCATGATTAATTTCATATGGTAGTTCCAATTCAAATTTTTCAATGTGTCTATTATCAGATACTTAATGGAGCTAACTCCTTCCAGTGATCGTCCTGATACGGCATAGTTACGCAATAACGAACCTTTTTTCCCCCTATGTAAACGCAGCACTTAACACTTGTCTATGTTGACGCTCAAGTTCGATTTCTTGCACCAAGCGTCGATACTCCATAGATCATATTGCTAACCTTTTCCAGTTTTGTGACTCGTCGATAAACTGCAGCATAATCTACAAAAGCCCTCACCGACACACACACACACACACACTCTAACCGGCACATTGCTACTGCAAAAGAAATTATTGTGCAAATAACGTTTGAAATTTTGAAGTGTTAGGGACAAAAGTTTTCTGTCAATTTCCTCCTCCTCCCCCTCCCCCCTCTCTATTCATAATCTTTCATATAATATAATTATATCTGCAATTAAGACTTCGTCTTCTGTTCTTATATGCTGACGGAGTGAGGAGTCTGAATTTGGTGGAAGGAAAGGGAGAGTTCTTCACTGATGTGATAAGCCACAGGTTACTACCGTATCTAAATGCCTTTTGCCTGGCGTGCAGGAATTCTACGTCGCATGGACTGAAGTCGTTGGGAGCCCCGAAAGGAAGGAAGGAAGGAAGGAAGGAAGGAAGGAGGGATGCTAGATTAGCGTTTAACGTCCCGTCTACATCATGGTCATTAAAGACAGAGTTCATGCTCGGAGTTTCGGGTAAGGATGGTGAAAGAAATCGGCCATTGCCCTTTAAAAGAAACCATCACGGCATTTTCGTGGGGTGCTATAGAGAAATCAGGGGAAACCAAAATCTGGAGGCCGGCCACGGTGGCCGAGGGTACTGAGGCGCTTGTCACGGTCTGCACGGCCACTACGGTCGGGGGTTCGAATCCCCCTCGGGCATGGATATTTGTGCCGTCCTTAGGATAAGCTAGTTGTTAAGTAGTTTGTAAGTTTAGGGACTGATAACCCCGTAGTTGAGTCCCATAAGCTTAACAAACATTTGAACATTTTTTGAAAATCTGGAAGGCCGGAGGTGGATTTGCACCAGCGTGATCCCGATGCTTGTCGAGTGTGGTACCGCTGCGCCACTTCGCTAGGTGCCCTGAAAGATTGATGGGCTCTCTCCATTATAGCAAAAGTTTAGCTTACGCAAAATTTTGTACACAAACTAATCCCTCGATTACATTACATAAATATTCGATAAGATTATTTTAGTGATATGGATGACCAAATAATTCGCTTGAAGCAACCAACATGTTCTTCAAACAAATCGCAAACCATTGTGACTCCGACATGGGGCATTGTCCTCCGTAAAAATTCTGCCCGTTTGAGATTTGCCGCGTTTACTCAATGTTCGCAAAGTATCCAAACATAACAAATTTTAGTCAATGTGTTCAGTTGGACGAGAGGACCCACACAGAGCGTGTTGGCGCGTGGTAACACATTGGACTCTTAGTGGGAAGGACCATATGAGGCGGATCCAAGGGGATGGCGAAGGGTCGTTCCCCCACCCCCCAGCAGCTTTTATTTTTAGAATGCGAAGCTAGCATGCTATCACTGCACTGAGTCCCCAAAGAACTGAGATTTCTGTCCGATTGGGCGTGGGGTAAAAAGGGGTGGTCGGTACTAGTCTTTAGACTGAGCCAGTTTAGCTGACAATGAGAATTCTTTCATTGCCCCTCCCCCCCCCCCCCCCAGCAGGCCGTCATGGATCCGCCCCTGGAGAGGGCGGCAGTTCAAACCTGACGCCGTTCTCCTTGATTTTCCTAAATTAAACCCTAACCTACTTCCTTTCCTTTTTCTTCTTAGAGTACTCAAACCATTCCGTGTAAAAGTAGCCCATACCATTTTGGAGCCACCATCAGTTCGCACTGTGATTTTCCTGACAGACCACAGCTACCCGGTCGTGTAGGGTTAAACCAATATGGTGACGAGCCCAGGAGAAGCGCTGCAGGAAGTCTCATGCTGTTGGCAGAGATATTGAAGTCGGTCATATGATGCCGTAGCCCATCAACGCCACATTACACCGCATTTTGGAAATGGATACGTTCCTTGTTTTGTGTCCCAACTTCATCGCCGCTTTTGTGTCCCAGCCTCGTCGTAGGTGTCGGTGGCCGAGTGGAAAGAGACCGACACGCTGGTGCAGGTACGGAGGGGAGCAGCCAGAAACTATAAACACTCGAGTAAATTAGAAAGAGATATATTGCACAGAATGTAACAATACTTAACTTTTACATAGTACTGCAGAATGTTGATACATAGTTGTTAGAGGCCTGCCTAGTGCCTGTACAATAGCAAAGTCTTCACTGGTGCCTATCTGATTACGAAGGTCCTAACTCGTTGCTATCTCAGTCCGAAGTCACCGGTGTCTTTCCGTGGTGGCCACGAGCTGGGTTGCAGCAGAGGGCGCTCGTGGCTGTCGTCGTAAGAACGCCGCGCCGTGCGTGCATGGCGGCGCGCGGCGAAAGTAGGTGGCGCGCACTTTGTACTTGTGCGACACCACACCCCTCCCCCCCAAACCGCCGCGCCGTCGTGGCGTAGGGCTGAGGGCCACGGCGACGGCACTGGGAGGAGGGCCTGGGCGGGGGCGTTACTGGTGGGACGGGCGTCGTAGCTGAGGCCGGGATCGAGACGCCGTCCGCGCCCCGGCATCCGCCTTGCGATCCTCCAGGGAACCCGCCGAAACCTGGGGAAGGGCGCCCGCCCCCGCCCAGAGGGAGCAGGTCATCTTCTTCTGAGGTGCGTGGCCCAAGCTGGGGGGCCCGCACGGTCCCGGAGTCCCTCTCGGTGACGCTGTCATCTGCGGCGGCGACAGCGGCGGCGACGACTGCGTCGGATGTACGTCGACGTCCATTGGGATCTCGTAGTCCGGGGACGAACGATGTGGCTGTGCTCCCTGGCGGTGAACTGGGTCTGGAATCAAGAAACCGGAGACAGGATCGCGTGGCTTGTGCAGGCGCAATTGGTTTGCGTGGCGCCGCAGCTCCGACCCTGTGGAAGAACGTACAACATACATATTGCTACCGAGCACGCGCTGAATGGTGCCCGGCAGCCATGTCTTCTCGTTTCCAGCAAACACCCTGTACAGCACCGGCGTAGAAACCTGAAAACGCGAAGCGCCATACGAACCGACTCGGTGCGTGGGAGGCTGCAGCAGGTGAAGGAGAGTGCGGTGACGGCGGCCGTGTAGCAGCTCGGCAGGAGACGGGCCGTCACGTGGCATGCACCGATACGTAGACAGGAAAATTTGAAGAGCTTGCTGCCTGGAGTGCTGACCTTCCATCTTCTCCATGTGAGACTTGAATGTTCGAACGAAACGTTCTGCTTCACCATTGGACTGAGGGTGAAAAGGTGCGGTGGTGATATGCTGAATGCCATTCACACGACAAAACTGTTGAAATTCCGCACTAACAAACTGAGGTCCATTGTCACTGACGATAGTTTCAGGCAAACCTTCGATGCAAAACACTGATGTTAAGGCACTGATCGTACTAGACGCCGTCGTTGAGTTCATGGCAATCACAAAAGGAAACTTGCTGAAAGCGTCTACAACGATTAACCAGTGTGTATTCCAGAAAGGTCCGGCAACGTCAATGTGTAAACGTTGCCATGGTCCCTTGGGGCGTGGCCAGTCTGAGAAACGCTGTGGAGGAGCCGCCTGATGCTCCGCAAAACTGTACACTGTGATGTCATGTTCTCTATCTGGGCGTCCATACCAACCCAGGTACAATGACGTCTGGCCAGTTTCTTTGTCCTAACAATACCCCAATGTCCTTGATGCAGGAGGCGTAACACTTCTCGTTGCAGGGAACGAGGAACAATCACTCTTGCTTGGTCGTTGTCGGTATGCAACAACAGTACACCCTGACTTAAAGATAATGCATGACGTTGTGCAAAATAACGTCTAACCAGAGGCCGATCAATGTCTTTGGCTCTGGCAGGCCACCCTGAGCGAACAAAACGTGCTACCACACTTAGGTCTGCATCCGCAGCTGTTTCCTGTGCAACCCGACGAGAGTTCAAAGGAAAGTCTGCGACAGCGGAAGCATCTCTGGAGTCTATCTGACAACATGCCATTTCTGAAGAATCAAATGATACATCCTGGCCAACCGGAAGTCGGGAAAGTGTGTCCGCGTTGGCATGTTTAGTGGTAGGTCGGTACAAAATCTCATACTGATAATTAGACAATATCAAGGACCATCTCTGAAGCTTTTGTGCCGTTCGTGGCGGAATTGGCTTTGTGGGTGAGAACAACGACGTGAGAGGCTTGTAGTCTGTCAACAAATAGAATTTTCTTCCATAGAGATAATGATGAAACTTTGTGACGCCGTAAATGATTGCTAAGGCCTGCTTTTCTATCTGACTGTAATTCTGTTGCGTTGGCGTCAGTAGCTTGGATGCAAAGGCAATAGGACGATCGTGAGATCCAATGCGATGTGAGATTACCGCGCCCAGACCGTACGACGAGGCGTCAACTGCTAACACCACAGGCTTCTGTGGGTCAAAGGGAATCAAACATGCATCACTGAGTAGTGCAGACTTTAGTTGGTCAAAGGCAACCTGACAATCTTTAGACCATACAAAAGGAACATTCTTCCTACGTAAGTGATGCAGTGGAGCTGCAATCTGAGAGGCGTTGGGAATAAATCTGAAATAATAGTTAAGCTTTCCCATCACTGCTTGCAATTCATGCACATTCTTAGGAGGAGGCATGTCTTTGATTGCTCGAAGATGTGACTGTAAGGGATGAATTCCTTGGGCATTAATCACATGGCCCAGGTACTCTATTTCAGTTTGAAAAAAAACGAACACTTTGCTTTATTACAACGTAGACCTGCTGCAGTCAAAACTTTGAAAAGGCACTCCAGGTTTGCTAAATGTTCTTCAACTGTACGTCCGGATACCACAATATCATCTAAATAGTTCGAACAACACGGTACAGAAACTGTCAGCTGTTCCAAAAAGCGCTGAAAAATAGCGGGAGCGGAAGAACTGCCAAAGGGTAGGCGTTGAAATTGAAAAAGGCCCATGTGAGTATTAATGACGAAAAACTTTTTTGACTCGTCATCAAGTGGAATCTGTAAGTATGCCTCTGCTAAATCAATCTTGGAAAAGAAGCGAGACTGTCCTAATTTGTCCATCAGTTCCTCTGGTCTGGGCAGGGGATAAGTGTCTACAATTGTTTGACTGTTCACTGTTGATTTGAAGTCCGCACAGAGACGAAGTTTTCCTGACGGCTTGGGTATAATTACTATAGGCGAGGCCCACTGACTCGCAGAAACAGGAGAAATCACACCACTATCTTGCCAACGTTTAAGTTCTTCGGCAACTGTATCACGCAATGCGACAGGCACTGGTCTAGCTTTACGAAATTTTGGAACTGCAGATTCTTTTAAAGTTACATGTGCCACGAAGTCTTTTGCACAACCTAGTTCCGGCGAAAACAAGTCACTATATTTGTCACACAATGCATTGATTTTATCCTGAGGCACTATTGACGAAATTTGAAGCACATCTCTTTGAATTGATAAACCAAACAAGTCAAAAGCATCTAGTCCAAAAATGTTCTGTGTCGATTTGGCCTGAAGAACTACAAAAGCAACTGTTTTCGTTACACCTTGAAAAGAGGCAGGCAGGCTACACGTTCCTAGCATGGGAATAATTTGACCTGTGTACGCTGTTAACACTTGCTGTGACGGCGACAATTTTGGCGAACCCAAAAGTTCATAAGTATCTTTATTTATTAATGTGACAGCGGAACCAGTATCAAGCTGAAATTGCACCGTCTTATTTTCTATGAAGAGAGTCACAAACAGTTTTTGCTTGCGGCGCTCGACAGGTGCGCGAATGTGGGCAACGTCTGCTACGGTTTGTTTACTGCCCGTGCGCGGGCCGCGTAGTGAAGTAAGCGGCGCAGACTCGGCACGCAGCGGATTAACAACACTGTCACTAGATGACACTACCGCCGGATCGGCGTCCTCGCAAGCTTGCGAAGCTACTACAGATTTACTAACTACTGCACTAAACTTTTGAGTAGCTACAACAAGTCTACTGTCTCTATCTACACAGTACTGGGCACTATCACAAGGAGAAATTGTAGAAGGCACTATTTTCGCTACAGGAATGCACTGTTCATAGTCATTTTGCTTGTCCCGAACCCTTTTCCGTTGCACTGTTTTACGCGCTCGTCGGCGCTTGCTACGTGGTGCACTATATAGTTTTGCCATAGGCGCAGAACTACTTTCTTGCAATTGAGATCTATGGAAAGCACTGTTCAATTCCACAGCCCGTATAACATTCACAGAATGAACTGTTCTCGCACTTTGCGAAGCACCGTTTCTAACGTTACTGTTCTTTGAGTTTTTAATTTGCATACACACAGACTGCACATGTCCCGATTTGCCACACTGATAACAGGTTGCGTTGCGACTAGGGCAATGAGCACGCTTGTGGCGAGACACACACTGGGGGCAAGATTTACGAACATTTTTCTGAAATGGGCGTTGGCGCCCGTTATTCAAATTACTGTTTCTAACACGACGGGGCGACCTTTGCGTCGCACTTTTACACTGGCTACTGTTCACTGTCTGTTCAGCACGGCCGGTAGAAAAATAAGAATCACTAGTGCTATACTGAGAACTACGGCTAGGAAAGCGTCCGTTGCGGCGCACGGAATTTACACTGTGGCTTTGCATTTCTACATCAGCTAAGTCAAAAGTATCATGCGCTTCTATAAGCTGCAGTACACTGTCTAATGAAGGGTCAGACTGTTTCAGAATTGCTGCTCTAATTCTGGGGTCCTGAATATTCTGCGTAATCGCATCCCTCAACATAACGTCACTATACGAAAGTCCACAAGAGCAAGTAAATTTACATTGGCGGGTTAAGCCCTTCAATTCCGTAATCCACTCTTGGTGTGACTGCTGCGGTAATTTTTTAAGTCTGAAAAATCGGTATCGTGCAGCGGCTACAAGAACTTTTCTCTCATAATGAGCATTCAGTGCAGCTACAATTTGTTCAAAGTCTACATCACGAGGAGATGCGTGCGGGAATAGTTTTTGCAGTAACACGAAAGTTTTGGGGCCCACCACAGACAATAAAAGATGCTTAACAGTCTGACCTGTAAGTTGATGAGCCGCGACGAGTTCTTGAAACTGCGCCAGATAATCACTCCATTCTTCCTCACGTTCGTTGTATTTGCGAAACGTAGGAAGTGTTGCGGCGGCAGGTGTGGGCTGCTGAAGCGGCGGCTGTTGTTGTTGGTTAGCTGCCTGCGCTGTGAGCTGGGACACCGCCTGGAGGAGTTGCGTTATTTGCGCCGTCTGTAACTGAATAATTTCCATTAAGTTTGGGTTCGGGGTAGTGGCCATGCTGACCGATTAGGCGCCGCGCATACAAGTAACTTATAACAAAACACAAATGCAATATGAAAGAGGACTCGCTCTGCAACAAAAAAGTCCACAAAATACGTAACAGAATATGTTCCCCCAAAAATCTTATAATAAGGGTGGGCGGGAGCAATTTTTGCGTGCTCAGACTGCTGCTGTCTGGCTGCTGTAAGCGGGCTGGTCCAAGGTTCTATCACTCCTCGTCGCCACTTTTGTGTCCCAACTTCATCGCCGCTTTTGTGTCCCAGCCTCGTCGTAGGTGTCGGTGGCCGAGTGGAAAGAGACCGACACGCTGGTGCAGGTACGGAGGGGAGCAGCCAGAAACTATAAACACTCGAGTAAATTAGAAAGAGATATATTGCACAGAATGTAACAATACTTAACTTTTACATAGTACTGCAGAATGTTGATACATAGTTGTTAGAGGCCTGCCTAGTGCCTGTACAATAGCAAAGTCTTCACTGGTGCCTATCTGATTACGAAGGTCCTAACTCGTTGCTATCTCAGTCCGAAGTCACCGGTGTCTTTCCGTGGTGGCCACGAGCGGGGTTGCAGCAGAGGGCGCTCGTGGCTGTCGTCGTGAGAACGCCGCGCCGTGCGTGCATGGCGGCGCGCGGCGAAAGTAGGTGGCGCGCACTTTGTACTTGTGCGACACCACACCTTGAACATTCCACATTGATTTCTTCGGTTATTTGACGGTGTTGCTTGTCAGCAGTGCCAACTCAGCGCAAACACCGCTGCCCTGCCATTAAGTCCAGGCTGTCGGCTATTATGTGGTGGGAGGTACTGTCTGAAATATTCTCGGCACACGTTCGAAACTGCACCTAAGAGTTTTGAATTTAAAGATTTTCGAAAGTGAATGTCCCATGCGTCTAGCTCCAAGCAGACTGCGTTCAAAGACTGCCAATTCCTGTCGTGCACCGCAATCGCTCCGTTCACACTTCGACATAAATCACTGGAGTGTAAATGATAGTTCCGCCGATGCACCTAGTGTACTCAACACTACCGTCATATGTCTGTGCAGATCGCTTTCCCATAGAAAGTGGTAGATGACACCATACTAGGGTTCAGGTGACAATGTTCTCGAGTTACCAGAGCCTGTCAGCGGTCTCTGCTGGACTAAAGTTTGGTTTCAGAACTTAAGAGCATTTTATAGAGGGAGCTTTTCAGCCTGATCAATGTTCTTGCGTTGACCTCAGGCTTGATACTCCATGGTGTTCCACCACTGCGCCTCCTATGCAGCGATATCATGGGGCTGGCTACATTGTTCGTGACGCTATCTATCGCACGGTCTGTGGAAAAGTGCTCCTAGTTGTCGGCATTCTGACGCCTCAATTTTTACCCGTGTTACGTAACCACTGGGTACCAACGGGGCGTGCTGCTCCTGTACTTCGTCCCAGACAACAAAAAACATTTTATTCCCTGTAGTAAGTACTATTCTTCTGTTCACAATTCCTCCATTCTGTGTAAAATTCCTCTCAGATTTTTACATATAGACCCTTCCCACCTCTTCCTAATATACACTGAAAAGGAGAAATCATAGTAGATGCCTTCAATTACATAGGAATTAACTATGAAAGGTAACATCCAGGAGGAAATTTCAGAAAGACTACGAAATTGTTAGAAATGGTATGTATTGTTGGGGACGGGAAAATGGGTTTTAACGATAACGCAAATTCGGCGGTTTTTTTTCGCGATATAGATTGTTCTCAAAAAATTGTCTGGGTAATAAACGTCGTAAAGCTTGTCAGATATATTGAATGTAGAAATGTTCAATATTCAAATGTGGTGATTATTATATTTTCAAATACGTACAGTGATGATACGTCGTCACACATTAGACTGCGCATCTCAACAGTGCTACTATCCGCGACCGTCGGCAACAGCATTTCTTGGTATGTTAACTTACGTCAATATAAATTGATTCACCACGAGTTTATTCAAATTTAGATTGACGTTTCTTCGCCGAAATGTTTGGAACATTTTGAAATCGTTCAGCATTATTTCCGTTGGACTAACGCATATCTCGCCGCTTCCAAATTAGAGGTACTGCGCATGCGCTGCTTTGGATGCCGGGAATGGGGTTTAGACATATTTGTACCTTCAATGGCGCCAACAGTGGTGCCGACAGGGACCAATATTTTTGCGATAGCGCCCACAAATCGGAGCCAACATTCAGTTGAATTTGTAGAGCCAACGTAAACATATGACGCACAAATCGCAGCCGATACATGGTTGTGAGTGTTAATTATTAATTTTGTCATTGCAAAAGAAAAAATGGAAACGTGTAAAATATGATGCGGTGTGTTTAATCACTTCCTACGGAACATTACGAAATCGGTAATTCTTAAAATATGTAAAAAGGAATCGATGCACATTATTAAAACTTAGACCTGGCACTTTCAATGATTCAGCTTAAAATAAAAGAAATATACTTTTAGAGGAATGCTATATCTGCTAAAATTCTTTTAGTATTGACTCTTTGATTTCTTGCTACATGAAGCATTTTTAGAAAGCTACACTTTAAAAAAAAAACCGTGTAATTGATATTGCTGCGAGTCTTCAGACAGCACGCGCGGTGCAGTGGTTAGCATCGCAGATCGCTGAGCTTGCGGTTCCCAGTTCAAATTCCGGCAGGGGCAGAAGAAATTTCCTTTGTATTTAATGTTTCTAGAATGTTCTACATGTTTTCTGTACTTGTAAGTTCCAGAAAATTCTGTGTATAAATAGTAGAGCACTCAAAGCAGGAGTCACTGTACAGTGTGTATGCATGTACTGGCAATAAACATCTTCTAAGTGTAAAGTGTTGTTATATCAACAACCAACATTCGAATTTCGGACTACCTGCAGTTAGCAACGTGACAATATCGCTGGCAGTGCTTGAAGTTTGCTAAGCAATACGTGAAAATTTTCAGGAAATGTTGATTAATATTTTAAAAGTTGCTTTCAGTAATCGGGTGCGTCAAAAGCCTGGAAAGGTTTTCATTTCACTAAGCGCGTCTGTTTCGTCGTGGCATTTAGATTTTTGTGGTTGCTTTCGCAAATCAACACTTTCTCATACAGTCCTAATACTTACAAAGAGGTTTTGAAACTTTAAAATGGCGAGTAAGGAAGGAACAGTTCCGAAACGAGCAAGCGACAAAGACAGAAGGAAACGTTGGCGCCAGTGTGTAGACGACGTAACGATATTGGCCCAGCATCCTGTAATGTTTGTTAAAAATACCAACAAGCAACAGATTCTTACTAGCGTTGGAGCCGAAATTATTTCCAATGCTATATCACCGATCCATACATTTGATGAACACTGTTGGCGCCAACTTTGGCTAAAGTGTGTGGACCCGGCCTTAAGAAGGTATTATAAAATTTCGTCGTCTTAAATTAGTTCGCACTGTTACTGCTACCGTTACCGCTGTATTCTTGGAGTTGATTTTGGTTTTTCGCCGCAAGTGGTTTTAGGAATAATATTAGTTTGTTAGTCATTTTTATATCATCTTCTGGGCTTATCTTGTATTCTTACACTATATTCGGTGACACACTTCTTCGTGAAAATACCAAATCCTACAGTTAGGGCTAAAGAAAGAGTACGAGATAACAGCGACGGATTTTATTCTCCAGACAGGTGTCACGCAAGTTCTGCAACATCCAAATTAGTAATTTGGAAGGAACTTTGCACCTCATATTTACGGTCTACTATCGATAATGATATGCTCGAACATGGGAAAATCCGAACGGTATCGTAGCTTGTGTACTGGCAGTAACTTCAGCTTTACTCTTAGGTTCCATGGATCACAGGTATCAGCACATTGTGTAATAAAATGTGTGTGTGTCTTTGTGTGTGTATCTTTGTGTGTGTGTATCTTTGTGTGTGTGTATCTTTGTGTGTGTGTATCTTTGTGTGTGTGTATCTTTGTGTGTGTGTATCTTTGTGTGTGTGTATCTTTGTGTGTGTGTATCTTTGTGTGTGTGTATCTTTGTGTGTGTGTATCTTTGTGTGTGTGTATCTTTGTGTGTGTGTGTATCTTTGTGTGTGTGTGTGTCTTTGTGTGTGTGTGTGTGTCTTTGTGTGTGTGTGTGTCTTTGTGTGTGTGTGTGTCTTTGTGTGTGTGTGTGTCTTTGTGTGTGTGTGTGTCTTTGTGTGTGTGTGTGTCTTTGTGTGTGTGTGTGTCTTTGTGTGTGTGTGTCTTTGTGTGTGTGTGTGTGTCTTTGTGTGTGTGTGTCTTTGTGTGTGTGTGTGTGTGTGTCTTTGTGTGTGTCTTTGTGTGTGTCTTTGTGTGTGTCTTTGTGTGTGTGTGTGTGTGTGTGTGTCTTTGTGTGTGTGTGTGTGTGTGTGTCTTTGTGTGTGTGTGTGTGTGTGTGTGTCTTTGTGTGTGTGTGTGTGTGTGTGTCTTTGTGTGTGTGTGTGTGTGTGTGTGTCTTTGTGTGTGTGTGTGTGTGTGTGTGTGTGTCTTTGTGTGTGTGTGTGTGTGTGTGTGTGTGTCTTTGTGTGTGTGTGTGTGTCTTTGTGTGTGTGTGTGTGTGTGTGTGTCTTTGTGTGTGTGTGTGTCTTTGTGTGTGTGTGTGTGTCTTTGTGTGTGTGTGTGTGTCTTTGTGTGTGTGTGTGTGTCTTTGTGTGTGTGTGTGTGTCTTTGTGTGTGTGTGTGTGTCTTTGTGTGTGTGTGTGTGTCTTTGTGTGTGTGTGTGTGTCTTTGTGTGTGTGTGTGTGTCTTTGTGTGTGTGTGTGTGTCTTTGTGTGTGTGTGTGTGTCTTTGTGTGTGTGTGTGTGTCTTTGTGTGTGTGTGTGTGTCTTTGTGTGTGTGTGTGTGTCTTTGTGTGTGTGTGTGTGTCTTTGTGTGTGTGTGTGTGTCTTTGTGTGTGTGTGTGTGTCTTTGTGTGTGTGTGTGTGTCTTTGTGTGTGTGTGTGTGTGTCTTTGTGTGTGTGTGTGTGTGTCTTTGTGTGTGTGTGTGTGTGTCTTTGTGTGTGTGTGTGTGTGTCTTTGTGTGTGTGTGTGTGTGTCTTTGTGTGTGTGTGTGTGTCTTTGTGTGTGTGTGTGTGTCTTTGTGTGTGTGTGTGTGTGTCTTTGTGTGTGTGTGTGTGTGTCTTTGTGTGTGTGTGTGTGTGTCTTTGTGTGTGTGTGTGTGTGTCTTTGTGTGTGTGTGTGACACCACAGTGTCAGCTTTTGATAAAATAGTTCATAGGCAGATAGCATCGAGATGCGGAAAGAAATCCAACGTGCACTCAGTGTTTTTGCCAGATGGCTTCATCTGAGACGTGGAGGCAGCCTTGCCAAGGGCCATCGAGTGTACGCGGTGCGGTCGACTGGTAGTCGTGGCTCATGTCGGCACCAGTGACGCTTGTCAATTGGGTTCTGAGGACATCCTCAGTTCCTACAGGTGGTTGCATAGTTGGTGAAGGCTGCTACCCTCGGACGCGGGGTGCAAGAAGAGCTGTCGATTTGTAGCATTGCTCCCAGGGTTGATGGGATCCTTTGGTTCAGACTCTCCACTCTGCTCCAAACCAGAGGCTCTGCCAACTCTGAGTCAGGGCCGCAGATTTCTAGATATGCGTTATAGGATGGGACTGTAGGACGCCCCTAGATAAGGGGTGCACTACACCAAGGAAGCGGCTACCAAAAGCTGGCTAAATCATAATGTGGTAAGTTCAGAAACACTTAGATCGGACACAGAGGGGAAGTGTTTATCGCCGTGAACTAAGGTATTGTTTCTTTTGAGGTTGACAAGTTATTAGGAAGTTACTTGGGCACGTGTAACAGGTCTAAGAGAAGTAAAGTTGGTGTTTTTACCACCCCCCGCCCCCCCCACCCTTGCTGGTGTAGTAGTTAGACATTCAAAGTAAGTCTACGCCCGGTAGTAGGAAGGTATCCGGCCATGCAATATTATAGAATTCAACCTTAATAGTAAAGATTTGGACCTCTCCGGCTTCATTTCAGGTGGTACAGACAAGCAGTCTTGCGAATTACTTTTGCATACATTCTCCGAAAACTGTCTTGAGCAGTTAAACTGGCAACACACACGCAATGGAAATATTTTAGACATTATAGCTACGAACAGGCCTGACCTTATTAACTATGTCTGTGTAGAGACAAAGGTTAGTGATAATGATATCGTCATCCCCCAGGGGGCCCCACAGCTCTTTTGGGTACGTTTGGCACGCTTGGGGACCCTAGCCCAAGCAGCCTTCTTTCCCACCCCAGGCTGATTCATTCCCCCCCGCCTCCCCCCCCTTCCCGGTTTATCCAATCGCCAGGAGACGGACGTCCCATGTGAGTTGATGGTCTCCTGTACCAGCTTCTTTTTCTCCTAACCTTTGCTTCCGCCTTTCCCTCCTTACTGTACTCTCCTAGCATTTCTCTCCTCCTCTAGTCTCCGCATCAGCGTTTGAGTCTCGTCTTCCACTTTCTTCTTCTTTACTTTCTTCCTCCCTGTGTGTTCTTGAAGGCTGCCCATGAACTCGCTGCGTAAAAGGTGACTGGGTAATGCGTCAGTTCCAGCCGCAGGTTGGCATTTAGGGCCCGCACGTACCCCTTGATAAAGGCCTGGCCCAGGGAGGGGTGATAGCCCGAGCTGATAAATTCCCATCGTGCCGATTGGTCTTTCTGTCCATACCTCAGGTCGCACCTCCCAAGAAACGGACAATCACCTGAGACGGGTGAGCCCTCAGTGAGGATTCCCCATTAGGAACGAGCGCGCCATCGGAGATACCGGTAATCATGGGGAAAACTTCGCAATGACTTTTTCCTCTTTACTAGATGAACCCAAGACGAACAGTTTCTTGTAACTTGCCTAAGTTTCATTTCACAAACTGATGGCCATGACTTCATTTGCAAATGCTTTCATAATACAAAGCGGTGTCGATGCAATTGCCTGTCCTGTCAAAACTCGTTCCCGACAACGTAATGGGACACAGTTGCTGAAAACAGAAAGTGCCTTCCAAGCTCAAACGTTGCTTCGCCACACGCTGTTGCACGCTTTTCCAGTCACGATCTTACCTCACTGTACCCTGAACTCGTCGTGGGGGGGGGTAGGGGGTAGTATTCTCAAGATACCTCGATGTCTTGTCAGGTGAGGAAATTAAAGATCAATCCAAGGAGGAGGCAGAACAGATGTCTGAATTCGTGGAACATGACTGTCCATCGGTCAATTGCAGTAGCAGCGCCCCCTCGCAGCCAGGCCCTCAGCGGCCGTCGAGGTGATCCCCTCTTGCCTTCTGTTTTTCTTCTTGGTTTCTTCAGGACACTCCTTCAGTGGAACATCGGAGGCATTCGCTCCAACCGCGATGAACTGAGCCTACTCCTTAGACTGCATTGCCCGCTTATAGTAGGTCTGCAAGAAACGAAGCTCCGTCCAACCTATCATATCGATTTCCCACAATATACCTCTGTGTTTTATGTCCTGTGGAAAGTATTCCCGCCCATGGAGGTGCTACGTTGCTCATTCTGGAAGACTTCTATTATCATCCAATCCCACTGTAAGGTCCCCTACAGGCGGTTGCCGTGTGCATCACGATCCCCGCATTCATATTGTCTCTTTATAAAATCTATACCCCATCATCGTCTACCGTTCTTAAGGCGGACGTACTGCACCTTGTTGCTCAGGTTTCCACGCCATTTTTGTTAAGACTTCAACGCCCACCACCCTCTATGGAGCTCTCCAGCTTCTTGCCAGAGGGGCTCCCTTTCGGCAGACGTTTTGAACCACCTTACCCTTGTCTGCCTAAATACCGGCAAATCGACTTTCCTATCCGACACGACGCATACCTATTCCCACTTGGACCTCGCAATATGCATTACTCCACTTGCGCATTAGTTCGAATGGTATGTTCCGTCTGATAAGTATCGAGCGACCATTTCCCGTATATAATTTCTCTACTAAATCATACTTCTCCATGTTCCACCAGCTGGAACGTCTCTAAAGCCGACTGGGGGCTTTATTCTTTCATGGCCGTTATCCATGATAAGAATTTCCCCAGCTGTGACAGTCAGGTCAACTACCTCACGGACGTCATTCTAACCGCCGCTGAATATTCCATACTTCAAACTTCCACCTCTCCACGAAGGATCCCAGTTCCCTGATGTAATGCAACATGCAGCAATGCTATTCCAGCTTGGCGACGTGCTCTACTTATGTTTCAACGCCGGTCTACTTCGTAGAATTGAATCAATTATAGAAGAGTACGAGCGAAATGTCGTGTCATTAAAGAACACAAAACGCCTGGACTGCTTTGACTAGTTCCTTTAACAGATTTACAACTTCGTCGGTCGTCTGGGGTAACCTACGGTGGTTATCTGGCACTAAGGTCCATTCCCCAATCCCCAGCCTGAACATAGCAAACAAAGTCCCCTTGGAACCCGTTAATATTGCCGCGAGACACCACGTAAACAGGCTGCCGGCGTGGCGCAGGGCATAGCGTCACCGACTGCAGTGCTGAGTCGCCGGGTCAATCCCGTCCACCGGCAAAATTTTATTTCTTTGTAATTAACAATTCCAGAATGTTCACATTTCTTATTCACTTGTAAATTCTACTTGTTTCTTATGTTAACTATTCTGGTACATTGTCTGTGTATAAATAGCAGAGCACTCTGCCCGAGAGGCAGTTAGTGCTGCGTGTATGTTGAGTTCGTAATAAACCTGCTTTCAGTAGACGTGCTGTGATCAGTTGCCTTCGAAGTCAAGCCTACTTCCATTGCAACGTGACATTGTTTGGTGGAGGCGCCGGGTACGCTGTGCAACAGCTGCATCACCGTGGCTCCGATTAGGCAACGTAAAAGCCGTCGCATACACGGACTGGAACCGGAATACAAGGGATACACCGAGTACATCCATCCAAAAGTCCGTATTATCAGAAGAACGATGGACACGAAACCAGCGATGAGCCAGCTACACATCAGACATCCGTCGGTGTTTTCTGGAGACGCTGGAAAGGACCCCAACAAATGGCTAAAAGGGTTCGACCGAGTCGCCAAGTACAACAGGTAGTATCATACAATGTGCTTAGGCAACGTTTATTTCTACTTGGACGGAACAGCGCAGCAATGATTCGAAAATAATGAAGACACGCTGACTGACTGGGAAACATTCCAGACGTAACTTAAGCCTTCTGGAGACCGCCAGCGACAAATCCGCTCGGCGGAAGAACTGACGAACCGGACCCAACGACATGGTGAGCCGACACAGTCGTACATACAGAATGTTTTAGCCTTGTGTAACATAGTGAATCCGAATGTGACAGAGGCCGACAAAGTCACGTACCTGATAAAAGGTATTGCAGAAGACATGTACCAAGCTCTTCTGATAAGACGTCGCTACAACGGAAGAGTTCATTAAGTGGTGCCAGTGTATTGAAGAGATGCAACAAAGGAGGGTTGGACGAAAGAAGTTCGACAGACTCCCCAATGTAGTCCCTATGGCCGTTGTGGAAGATAAGCATGACTTCGCTTCTCTCATACGACAAATTGTGGGAGAATTACAATAATTTATGGCAGCCGGGACTGTTATATCGAGCGTCCATCAGATTATGGCCATGGATGTAAGCCCTGTAAGTCACGAGGGAGCCGACGCCGCTGAGGAAGAAGTATTTCAGGCAATAGCTCCTGTCTGCCCCGTCAATCGCACCCGACGTGAAGAATGGCGTCGCCCTGCTATGACTTACGCTGCAGCCGCCAAACGGCAGTCCATGAACCGGCCGACGCGGCCACATCAACTCCCCCGGCAACTATGACCCCCCGCAGAAAAACAGACGTCTGGAGGACAGAAGACAACACACCACTGTTTCCACTGTAGGCGCCCTGGAAATGTCGTACGCTACTGCAGAGAGAGAAGGCGAGTATTGGACGATTATTTTAGGCAATCACCTGCTGATGAGTTCAGTCGACCTAAGTGAAGAAGCCCATCGCCGTACCCTAGACGAGGTCGCTCCCCGACGCGCCGCAGCCGTTCACCGTTCACCGTACCGAGGTACCAGCCGCTCCACTAGCAGCGCACCCAGGAAAACTAAGCGAGGTGAACATCTACGAGATGAGGCCGCGGCAGATGAAAATCCTCCATGGAAGACAGTCGCTAAGATGTCGGGAAATCTCATCGACGTTATAATTGACGGCCAACATGTCCGGCCACTTGTTGATTCAGGAGCGTCTTTTTCTGTATTGTCGGATAATTAACGCCGCACCCTAAAGAAGACAATGTTCTGTGATACTGGGGCAACTGTGCTGAAGGTCACGAATGAAAAGTACGTCCAGCCAGCACGAACTTGTCGCAACAATAACCATCAACAGGACCCAGCCGTTTACATTCTGTTAACACGACGAATTGTCAAAATGTCATCCTCGGATGGGACTTCCTTCGGGCATCCCAAGCAATCATTGACTGTGGAAGATCTGAGCTGCAAATTGAATTTGTTCCGACGGGTACACGTAATACAGAACTTTCTGGGAAGTTATTTGCCGTTGACAATGTGATAATCCCGCCGTCGACGATGAAGGGTTGCAGTCACAAACACAGATGAGCGATTAATCTGTGAAGTGCTTGTTCATAGTATAAAGTTTATCAGGCTCACCAAAGAACTTTACATACCAGCGGCTATCATAAGCATTACCGGTGGTCAAGGAGAGATTTGGATCACTAATTGTCACGAGGAGTCGCAACTTATTCCCAAGGGAATGTGTATCGGGACCGCCGAACCAATCCAGGATGGTGACCTCAACGTCATCAACGAAGACCCATGCTCTGCTGTTAGTACAGAAAACACGCTGGAGGAAACAAACATGGAACTGCCAATAGGGCACGGACTGACCAAAAAACAACGCCAGCGGGTATTGGCTATACTGCGCCAATTTTCGGGTGCATTCACACCTCAGCAGGGGGAAACGTCAGACGAAACGGCCCACGATAAGGCATCGTATCAATACTGGGATCATCCACCAATTAGCCAGCGTTCCTATAGTATGGCGCCAGCTGAAAGACCGATAATTCGGGAGGAAGTGGACAAGATGCTTGAAAGGAGCTACATACTTCTCAACTATGGACATGGAGACAGGTTACTGGCAAATCGAGGTTGACGAAACTGACAGGGAGAAGACGCCTTTTATTACACCTGACGGCCTCTATGAATTCAAAGTAAGGCCATTTGGATTATGTGATGCTCCAGCCACATTCGAACGCATGATGGACAACTTGCTTCGACACCTTAAGTGGACGACGTGTCTCTGCTATTTAGATGACATTGTCGTTTTCTCGGAAACATTTGCAGAACATCTGAGTCGCCTGTCAACTGTGTTGAAGTGTGTTCAGGCTGCAGGACTCCAAAGAAGTGCCTCTTCGTCGCAAAAGAGAGAGAAATCCTGGAACACCTAGTCAACGGAGATGGTGTCAGTCCTGATCCAGATAAAGTGCAGTCATAGAATTTCCAACTCATCAGCACATTCGCGATGTGAGACGCTTTCTCGGGCTGTGCTCATTTTACCGACGATTCATAAAAAGATTTTGTAAACAAGGCATGTCCATTACAAGAACTTCTTCAGGAAGACGCCAAGTTTTACTGGGATGAGACAAAAAGAGCTTTCCGGGCACTTAAGGTGGCTGTAACTTCCGCACCAGTACTAGCCTTGTACGACGAGAATGCGGAAACGGAACTTCACACAGACGCCAGTGGCTATGGGATTGGTGCAGTGCTGGTACAAGTTCAGGAAGGTGCCGAAAAAGTGATAGCCTATGCGTCAAGAGTACTCTCAAAGTCCGATATAAACTACTCTACAACTGAAAAAGAATGTCTCCCGGTTATCTGGGCTATCAACAAGTTCCGGCCGTATTTATTCGGCAAACCATTCACGGTCGTGACAGACGACCATTCTTTGTGTTGGCTGACTAGTTTGAAGGATCAATCAGGTCGACTAGCAAGATGGGCACTAAGACTCCAAGAGTACGATGTCACAGTGGTATTCAAGAACGGGCGCAAACACAAGGATGCCGACTGCCTTTCGAGGAATCCATTAGTGGAACACAACAGCATTAATGAAATTTCAGCTCTCACTGAATTAGATGACGTTACAGCTGAACAGAGGGAAGATCCAACACTATTAAAAACCATAGAGGCCTTGGAGAAAGGAGAACCGTCCAAAGGAGTTTCAGCTTATCAACGGAACATTGTATAAGAGCAACTACGATCCACTGGGCCCCAAATGGCTACTGGTCGTTCCAGCTCATCTCCAACCAGCTGTTCGCAAATATTTCCACGATGCTCCAATATCCGGTCACCTGGGATTATTGAAGACCCTAGACAGAATCAGACGCAGATATTACTGGAAAGGTCTCTAACGATCTGTCAAGCATTATGAGTGTCCCTGTAGTGTGTGCCAGCGACGGAAGTATGTGCCGCAATTACCTCCAGGACATCTCGTATGGATTTCGCCGGCGGCAGATCCATTCCACCGAGTTGGGGTCGATCTTTGATGGAGCTTCCCGAAGTTGACTCCCGGTAGCTGATGGGTAATAGTCTGCACTGACTACCTCACACGCTACGCTGTCACCAAACCTGTGCCGACTGCAGATGCTCCAGAGGTCGCTAAACTCCTCGTAGAAAACATCATTTTGAAGCATTGAGCACCATGTGTCATAATATCTGATCGTGGAAAAGTATTCCAGTCAAAACTAGTATCAGAGGTAATGTCACGGTGCGACATTGTCCACAGAATGACAACTGCATACCATCCTCAGACAAATGGTCTTACGGAACGTTTTAACAAGACGTTAGCCGACATGCTGTCGATGTACGTCGATGTTGAGCAGAAGGATTGGGATACAATTCTGCCAGTCGTGACATTTTCTTACAATACCGCAAAACAAGACACCACAGGCTTCACACCGGTTTTCCTGATCCCTGGCCGTGAATCTGAGACAATGGATCACTGTTCCCGTTCTGGCCGGACGACACTCGGGATGACTATGTGAAACAGCTAATCATCAGGGTCAAAGAAGCAAGACAGCTGGCTTGCATTACGGACATTGGTCACCTAGAAGGATCGCCAGCGGTATAACAAGCACCGACATATTGTGTACGGCTCAGTAGATGTGGTATGGATTTTTTATCCCTGTACGACAAGTTAGGTAATCGTAAAAGTTACTGAAGCGATACTTCCGTATCATCTCATACGCCGCCTGTCAGACGTCACATACGAAGTAGAGGATTATGAGCCGTCCTCAAAACTACAAAAACGAAAACGCATTGTGCACGTCTTTCGGATGAAGCCTTACCACAATCCCAGAGAACAAACGGTCCCTTTTCAAGGACTCGGCAGACTGTTACTATAATAAAGAAGCAAAGACAGGAGGGCTCGTACGGAGTCATATAGGTATTTTTTTCTCGTTCTGTTTGGAAGCGGAATAGGAAAGGAAATGCTTAATAGTGGTATAGTGTACCCTCCGCCACGCAACTTACGCTGGATTGCGGAGTATGTATGTAGGGTCTGGCGTCGGGTGTCGTCACCGTAAGGAAGGCGTGGAGGCAGAATGGAAAGATTCTCCCAAAGTGCTATACACGGGACCAATGATAAGATCCCGGATACTGCAGCTGGCTCTAAGGTGAAACTAACAGTGGGTCGCTGTTCTTTCAGAAAGGGGAGCAATGCTGAGAGTCCTCCGAAGTAACACGTGGTGCAATACTGACCATCGCAGTTTGCTGTACTCGCGGTCACCAGTTGAAATCACTCCCCCTCCCCCGCATGGGCAGAAAGAAAATATTTCTTTATATTTACTATTTCTGGAATTTTCTACATGTTTCTTAGGTTTGATGTACTCGTAAGTTCCAGAAAATTCTTTCTATGTATAAATAGTGGAGCACTCAAAGCAGGAGTCAGTCTGTACTGAGTGTACGCTTGTGTTCGCAATAAACGTGTTAAAAGTGTGAAGTGTTGTGCTCTATTACAGACCAGTCTTCGAATTCCGGACCACCTGCAGTTATCAACGTGACAATATTTTTGGTAAAATTATTTTTCTTATTGCTTGTCTCATTATTGACCGACCCCCCACCTTAGGAATAAGTTTGATTTTCAACATAGCTTGGAAAATGATTTAATGTCAATAGTAGATAACTGGAAGTAGAAAAATGTATCCTGAGACTAACACCGATAAGTGAAAAAAACACAGAATTTGGCAATAAAATAAGTTTTTCCTTTTTGTCCCTATGTATCGTACATGATTAAAAACTGAAAAGTACCTGCTGAAACAACAAAAATCATGATCTGAAAGTCATATCTGCTTATGGATCAGAATGATAGACTTGAACAAAGGAAGATGAATACAGGCGACAAGCAACAGATGCGCTTTCTTCGAGGAATTATCAATAACACGAACAAAAACAGAATTAGAAATCATAAAAGTACATTAGAGAAAAAGCCCCTAAAAATTAGAGAGTAATAGTCTAGAATGGACGTCATCCGTATGGAGACGGACTGGAAGGCCACGAACAAGATGAAGAAATGGGTATTAAGGTGATCTGAACTAGAGGTCTGCGAGGGTAGTAGGCGCTAGACTACTGTGGGAGAAAAAAGGTGCCGGCCGCGGTGGCCGAGGAGACTGAGGCGCTCCAGTCACGGTCTGCACGGCCACTACGGTCGGGGGTTTGAATCCCCCCTCGGGCATGGATATTTGTGCTGTCCTTAGTATTAGCTAGTTCATAAGTAGTTTTTAAGTTTAGGGACTGATGATTCCGTAGTTAAGTCCCATAAGCTGAACAAGCATTTGAACATTTGTTTTTGAGAAAAAGGTGCTTGCAAGAGGCTCTGTCAACGACCTGGACGTATGAAACGTTGCAGGAAGAAGATAGCCTCATTATTAATATATCCATTATTGTCTTTCCCTTCTTATCAAAACTAATGCACAAATAATAATCCGTTGCATTTAATTCCTTTCAGCTGCGCTGGAATTTCCGCGCGGTCTGGGGCGCCGTTTGAGGGATTACGATTTATTTTCCTTCCTGTCGTGTTGTTACGAATGTTCTCAGTAGTTTCGTCTCTTAGATGTAGAATTATTAAATCCTTAAATTACAGTAAATTCAAGACTACTTTTTAGTCTTGACTAATACATAGATGCAAGTATTGGCTTAACTACTCAACACTACTTCCTGCTACATTGCTGTAGCAGGTACGTAAGTTATTCTCGTTGTCATACAGGCTTTTGCTTGCAATAACAGTACTCACATTAGGTAGAACAGAATCTAATCGGTACTAGCAGCTGAAGCGCCTATATTCCTAGCATAGTTACCTACTTCTTTTGGTATTGCTGGATGTTGCATCTGTTTTGAAGAAATCTGTCCATTCTGCGACGCTTTAAATATAGCTAAAGAGTTAAGAGTGAAGGATACCGGGTTTAAGGCTTAGTTTAGGAGGTGGTGTTCTGAACTTTCAGTATCTCCAACGACTTACATGGACAAAACAACAAAGGGTGTTTAAATTCGATCATTGTCAATCCATGTAATCGTGGCTGGATGGAGGACGGTTGTTCAAATGTTTGTAAACGTAAGGGACAAAACTGCTGAGGTAATCGGTCCCTAGGTCTACAAACTACTTAAATATGTGAAATAATTAAATTTTCTGTGACACGTACCATTATATCAAATATTTTGAACATGAAGCGTTGAATTAAGTTATAGGCGAGCCTTACAAACATTTACACATATTTCATAGTGTAACATATGAGGGTTCTATATGGAGGTATAATTTTTTATTTCATTTTATTTAATTATCAGATAGATTTTGTGCGTGAGCCGCCGACAAATACATCTTTAGACACGGCTAGGCAGCTCGCCGACAGCAAGGGCCGTTATAGTTTTCCGCGGCCGAGACGCAACATACAGCGTCAGCCGAGGAAGTGGGGTAACCAAAGTTCCAGATCGCTGCTGCCGTCAGATATTCCGTTGCGGCCGCCGCGCATATAAGCCGGGGAAGTCCCAAAACTATGGCGCCAAGTTCTCAGTTTTCTATTATTATTATTATTATTATTATTATTATTATTATTATTATTTGTTTAACAATGTTTGGTGGCATACAGACTGTAGGTAGCAGCCTAGGGGTCGTCAAAAGTAGGTGCTGATTGTTACTTTGTTTAATATTGTTCAGATAACTAAATAAATAACTAGATCTTCAACGAACACTTCTGAACATGTACGACGACACAGGAAATTTGGTAGGTCTCGGCTCCGCGCCACTACAGTCAGTCGGCGCTAGGACGTAATCCGTACCGGACAAATAGGAATATGCTCAGTACACGCAGTAAAATTAAAATTGTTTAACACTGTATTATGTAGAGGCTAGCAATAAAGTCCCATAATTGGTGACCCGAATTTTATTCAGAAGAAATACCTACCCTTAACTCCTACACATTAGCTCACGAGTCTGATTCGAAGGTGGGTCAGCTTATTTTGCAGATTCTGGATGGGAAGTGTGGGCCGGTAAATCCGCACGCCTCCTACACCATCTTCTACGGACTCCTAAGTACGCCTGCAGCTCCAGTATAAGTTTAGTACTAGGGGTTCTTGCAAACATAAAGGCAGAATTAAAGTACATATTGTGAAGGGAGACGTGGTTTAACACAGACGTTCAAATGTTTGTAAACCTTTTGGTCACAAACGTTACAAGTTATCAGGATAGCACTGTTTCACGGTTGCATCGTACGGTGTTATTGGGAAGATGGGCGCAGTGAGGGCCCGCTGAGGACTGCAGCGGTGGTATTGTTGCCGGCTGCTCGTGTACCTGCTTTGTGCGCCAGACCGCACATCCGCTCCTCAAGCAGCAGTTCCGCTGCCGCCCAACCGTACACTGCTTTTACTGGACAAACGTACCCACCTGAGTTCCACACACTCCTATGCAGAAAAGTTAATACTGTGTGGCAAAATATTCTATATGCTGTACCTAATATCAAACACAATATAAAGAAATTTACATCTGCCGGAGGGCACTTAAATCAGTGGGGAAAAATAAACATTTGTGCCCTGCCAAGATTCGCACTCTGGTCGTTTAGCTTAGAAGCACTATGCCAGTTTCTTTGGGTTCTTAGGGTAGATCGGTCCTCCGCGGAGACTGCATCGTGTGTTTGGTCGTCGTCGTTGTATGAAATCGTCATTGTTTTTTTCATTACAGAGGAGATCCAATGGCGGCCGGCGCGGTAGCTCAGCGCGTTATATTGCATGACTGCCCGCCATCTGAAAAAAATAAATGAATAAATGAGGGAAGGAATGAATGAATGAACGAACGAATCAATGATCAGCATAGCACAAAGATACACGTCTGAAAAGGTCTAATTTAACAAATACGGCGCAGTGGGCGCCCGACTGCCTAGTGCCGCGGTCTAGAGCGCCATGTTATGGATCGTGCGGCATCCCGCGTCGGAGGTTCTAATCCTCCCTCTTGCATGGATGTGTGTGTCAAAAATGTTCAGATGTTTGTAGAGCTTATTGGACATGAGTACGGGGTCAGCAGTCCCTAAACTTACAAACTGCTTATGATATACCTTAAACTGAAGACGGCAGAAATATCCATGCCCGAGGGGGGATTCGAACCCCCGACCGTAGTGACTGCAGAACGTGACTGGCGCGCCGCTGACCGCTCGGCCACTGCGGTCGGCTGTGTGTTGTCATTAGATTAGTTTAACTTAGTTAAGTAGTGTGTAAGACTACGGACTGATGACCAACGTAGTTTAATCCCATAGGATTACAAACATTTGAACATTTGACTGCCTAGTATGTAGGGCCGGGTAGGAATCCCGACTAGGCAGAAATTATCAACCTCCCTCCGTGATTTAATTCAGGGCGCACTAGCAGCTAGCGCCCTAACTTTATTTACATCTTAATATATTGTAAACTGTATTTCACAGGATTGTATGAAGATATTAATGTTGAAATGTAAGGTAGTCAAGAAAGCTGTAGAATAAGGGTTAAATAAACCTATTATGTATATTAAAGCTGTTATCAGTAGATAGACTCATATCTTATGGCGTACGCAAGTAGTTTTTACAGTGAACTGGGTGACTTAGCAACAGACTTCTATATTTGAAAATACTGGACACAAAGTAAATTGTATATCCAGGTAGACACTGTAATATTTTACATAAAAACTATTTATATAAATGATATGCCTTAGAGTATCAGGTTTGTTAGATAATACATAATGGGCATATAAGTGAACTGCACAGTACAAATTTCTAAGTGTTCAGATACATAGTAAGCTGTCGTGGAAAGACCATATTCATGTTCTTGTTCAAAAATTAAATTCTGCTTTATTAACCATTAGAACAGTATCTGAAATAAGTAATATTTCAACACGAAAAGAAGTCTACGCTTACTTTCATTCACTTACGACGTACGGTGTTAGTGTTATTACCGTTAAAAAAAGATTAAAAAGATATTTTTTAGCTCAGAAACGGGCGCTGTGAGCAATGTGGTGTTAGTACACGAACGTCGTGTTGACCCATTTTCAGTACTCTCGGAATGTGACAAGGGCATCACTGTATTTTCTTTAATCACGTTTAACAGTATCAGCTTATTCCCAAGAGTTAACAGCTTTCACCCTGTGAATACTAGACAGAAATCGAATCTACATTTGGCTCACACCACCTTGACTCTTGGGCGGAGAGGCATGCAGTATTCTGTAGCCTCCATTTTCATTACGCTGCCACAAGAACTCAAGTATCTTAGTATTAGACCACGCGCTTTCAAATCTAAATTGAAGAGTTACCTCATAGCTCCCTCCTTTTATTCTGTCGAGGAACTCCTGAAAAAATAATTAAGCTAAATTCATTCGTTTTTAAATATTTAATTAAGCTTAAGTAAAATTGTCATGTACATAGAAGTACTTTGGTTTTTCTATTATCATTCTTGTGCTAAAATTTGACGTAATGACTTGTTCCATGACCGTGGGGTCTTGCTCCTCAATTAGGTCCTGCGGAACAAAAAATATTATTCCGTGCGCATGAAAAGTTCGGTGAATGGTCCCTCATTTTACAAACCGCGCTTTTGAGGATAAAGAACACACACACACACACACACATATTGAAGACAGGAACGGGTCAGTGCGAGAACTCGTGTCATTGCAGCATGGAGCTTGGTCCCTCATGAATTAGTACTAGAGGGTCATGATATCAACAAGGAAGTTTACGGAGGAGTTCCGAAACGGCTTCTGCAACACATCCGGCGGGTTCTGCCACAACTGTAACGAAGTGGATAGTGAAATCTCCTGGACGATAATGCCCATCCTTAAGTTCCATGGCCAACGCTGAAGAGAATAATAGCAGACGGGTGCTTTACGAAAAAACCTTTGGTGGGCCGCCTGTACTATTGAAAGAATGAGAAAGTTGGTAAAACATATCATAAAATTACAAAAAATCGGATTTGCACCGGCAAGGGCATAAGTGCGTATCTTGGCATATAAAATAGCTGAGAAATATAACCAACATCACAAATTTAACCGAGAAAAAGAAATTGCCGGAATGGAATGGCTACAATTATTCTTAAAAAATCCGGAACTCTCAATCCGCAAATCGGAAGGATATTAACAAGCACGGTCAAAGAGTTTAGCTGAGGCTTTTTCTCCAGAAAACATAGACAACCTGTGGAACAGAAAACGACAAAATGAATCAGTGAAGAGTAGAGCAAATGCTAAAATGACTAAAGGAGAAACCGTAGCCAAAGGAAAAACTGTAACCAAAGGGCCTACCAAAGGAATTATCAAGAAGCAGCAGCGTAAGAAACTAAAAGCGTCTACCACTGACACCGAATCAGACTCGGCGCTGAATATCCAATTGCAAGACGACGACGACGACGACGACGACGCGGGTGATTTGTTGAGTAGGGCGCGATGAACTGTACAGTTGCACTAAAAAATGTGGATTGAATAAAATATATTAGCTGCCAACGTTGGCTGCATGAAGACTGTTCGAAATTTGAATCTGTGACGAATGTGGCAAAAAGCAGGGGGAAAAGTTCACCATTACACCCAAAGGGCATTCGCAATTTCACCCATATACATGTGTGAAATTGTATTCTTTTAGACTTTTCTAGTGCCTTTGAGGATGTGGTACTGTTAATTTGTTACTTATATATTTTGTATAAGGAGTGTTTATTTTGTTTATACAAACATTTTCTTCTTTTGTTCTCTTCTTTTGTTCACCATATCACCCTGATTTACCCTACAGAAATTGTCGATCTTTATAAACATAATTTTAGGGGAGAGTGCGGTCTAGTAGGAAACCCAATGTGACCTACACGCTCTCCAGTATTAACGTTTCAAGACGTTCCATCTACGGCTAAATTAAATCAAAACTCTATAAAGGAAAACGGACGACTCATAAGGACGTGGAGCACTCTACAAATACGCTGTTTCCACAATTTGTGGGAGTAAGAGGTAAAATTAAAAATAATTATAAACATCACAGTAGTAACGTTTAAAATATAGTGCATTCGATTTTAAAAAAATGGAATGTAAATTAGCATAAAAATTATCATAAGACTGTAAAATCATCAATACTCAGTCCTGTACATAGAACTTTACCAAAGATTTGTGTATTCATTGTCACTTGATGTCATTAGCCGAGCAAAAAAGTACTGAAATGTGATACTTTCCCTTCGTTGAGTTCTTTCTGTGTCATATTCTGTTGTCGCGACAGGGAGCAATTTTCACAGCTGTTACTTCTCCGCTATTCATAATTTCGTTTTCCCCCACGTACGGCTGGGCTTGGGGCGCATCACTGCTCCCCAGCCAAGCTTAATTTAAAATACACAAATCGATATTTTCAATTAAAAGAACAAAGAAATGGGATTAAAATTTAATGAATATGATAAACATTAATTCAATTTAAAACACTTATTACGACGTGAACGAGGTACTGATGTTCATATCGATCCTATTGCTTGCGAATGGGCGATGGAGGCTTTCGCTAAGTAATGAAATTGATTATATGGGAGAATTCCGTTTATTTACTTGATTGCTGCGTGTAGAGAAATCATCTGAGTGTTATTGCCGGCCGCGGTGGCCGAGGTGACTGAGGCGCTCCAGTCACGGTCAGCACGGCCACTACGGTCGGGGGTTCGCATCCCCCCGCGGGCATGGATATTTGTGCCGTCCTAGTTCGTAAGTAGTTCATAAGTGGTTTGTAAGATTAGGGACTGATGACCCCGTAGTTAAGTCCCATAAGCTTCACAAACATTTGAACATTTTTTTGTTAATTATTTGACAGCGTTACTGTCAGTATGGTGAGCTTGATTTTTCCAGGGAAGCCAAAACAGTCTTGGTCCAACCCGCCACTGCCCGCACCGAAACTAAGTTTATTGTGCAGTATGAGCAGCTTATACCACTTATTCCCTAAGCTGAGTGAGGTGCCGAAGTGGTAACACACGGGACTTCCAGTCGGAAGGACGGAGGTTGAAACCCGCTTTCCATCATCCAGATTAGGGTTTCGTGATTTTCCTAAATCGTCCCAGGCAATTAGGCAGTTGCCGGGATGGCTACTTTCTAAGAGAACATCAGATTTTCTATGGCTACTTTCTAAGAGAACATCAGATTTTCTACCCCAGTTTCAACAAAAACAATGTTTGTGCTCTGTCTCTAAGGACCATTTTGTTGTCGGCAGGTCTTCCATTCTTTGATACGTAAAACAGAACAGTGTAGCCTCATACTATGTAACATTTCTATTTTGTTTGTTCACACTCAAACTTTTGAATGTTAACACAGTATATCACATTTCATGAATGGTTCGTCAAAGTTGCTGAACAATGTAGAACGCCGAATCTTGGACTGCTGTTTGCAGTTTCTCTTGAATGAGTACTGGTGACACCTTTTGCGGCCTACTTAAACATCTACATGGGAATCTCTGCAAATGAAATTCATCGAACCAATCTCTCACTATTCCATTCTCTCCGTTCAAGCGCTGGTTTCTCGCACTTTATTATGACCACTTATCTCCTACATTGGTGGGAGTCTAAAATATATTTCCCCTATCGGGGCAGAAAGTCGGTGATAAATATTCTCAAAATAAATCTTGCCGCCCTGACGATATGCCAACAATAAGCAGCAACTAATCAACATGAATCCTGTTTTTCCATGTGAAACAATCGCTAAGATGAAAAATATTCAGCGCCATCCTTGTTGTCAAATGAGGGGGGCAGATTACCGAATACTAGATGTCTTCATTAGAGAGGTGGTTCGAATACCTATTCATCTATCTTGATTAAAGTTTTCCAGATTCCTTTCAATCATTAAGTAAATACCAGTATGTTCCCTTTAAGGATCCAATGTTCATTTATTTCCTAGCACTTGTTACTCAGAACTACATTCATAACGCCATCGACGGGGTATGTTGGCGACCTTTTTTACAGAAAATAAGTTCATTACCGTGTGTACATACAAGAGACTCCTAGAGCATTGATTGATGCTTTTATGACTAACAGCCAAATCTCCTGTAACACAAAATTCTGAAGTATTTTTCCCAGTGAACTACACAAATCAACGGAGGATGGAACTAAATTTGTCTCGGCGGCTGCAGTAAAATAATGTGTGCAGGTGCGGCGAGAGCAAACTGTTTCAATAATGTACGCTAGGGAAGTGGGTGTCCCATTTATATTCAGTGCCGGTATTGTTCCCTTTTTCTGCTGGAATGCAGACATGCCCTGAATTATACCGACAATGACCAAGTACTGCTCTTTTCTCTCGGTGCTGTTCTTACGGGGCCTCGCACAAGACCTGGATAAATAAATATACGTTGCATAATCCTGTGCGTTTTCTGTATGCTTTAGGTAGTTTCTTATTTCTACGAAAGTAATGGAAATGTAACGACGCTTGGTAGCTGTAAGAGCTCGTATACTAAGGCGAACAGTTGACGTGCGAAAATGTCAGCCGCGGAGGATTAGCAATGCACACTGGGACGCCGTGCTGCGGTGCGTGCGGACCTTCGCTGTCGCCCCCCCCCCCCCCCCCCCCGGGCATGGGTGTTTGTCCTTAGGTCAGTTACAGTAGTTTGTAAGCTACGGATTAATGACCACGCAGTTAACTCCGAAAGATTTACAAACATTTCTTTTTTTTAAAATTTCATCTTCGGGTGAACAAATAATTGCTAACATACAGAAGGGATGATGGCGAGGGGATTAAAAATATAATACAATCGAATAAACTTCAGAAACGAATTATAGAGGTGACTCGCATCATGAACTATGCCACAGACTGCGCGTTTCATGCCAGGCAGTGCATATCGTGTGACACATTGTCGCTGGTACTAGAAAGGAGAAGGATCTTGTAAAACGCCGGACGAATCTGAACAGGGGCTGGGGCGCCCCGTCGCAGAAATCGCTGCCTTAGACCGCGCGGCTGACCATCCGGTTTCAACCTTCCGTACAAAATAGGTATCTTGAGATTCAGTACAATGAACTGAAGTCAGTACTTCATGCTGGTCTGACTCACGTTGGATAGGAAACTTTGTTGGTCTCCACGCATGTCTTCTCTGGCTGGCCGTTGTAGACGTTACCTTAATGTCAAAATGTTCAAATGTTTGTATAGTCCATGGGACTTAACTACGGGGTTATCAGTCCCTAAACTTATGAACTACTTATGAACTACTTATGAACTACTTATGAACTACTTATGAACTACTTATGAACTACTTATGAACTACTTATGAACTACTTATGAACTACTTATGAACTACTTATGAACTACTTATGAACTACTTATGAACTACTTATGAACTACTTATGAACTACTTATGAACTACTTATGAACTACTTATGAACTACTTATGAACTACTTATGAACTACTTATGAACTACTTATGAACTACTTATGAACTACTTATGAACTACTTATGAACTACTTATGAACTACTTATGAACTACTTATGAACTACTTATGAACTACTTATGAACTACTTATGAACTACTTATGAACTACTTATGAACTACTTATGAACTACTTATGAACTACTTATGAACTACTTATGAACTACTTATGAACTACTTATGAACTACTTATGAACTACTTATGAACTACTTATGAACTACTTATGAACTACTTATGAACTACTTATGAACTACTTATGAACTACTTATGAACTACTTATGAACTACTTATGAACTACTTATGAACTACTTATGAACTACTTATGAACTACTTATGAACTACTTATGAACTACTTATGAACTACTTATGAACTACTTATGAACTACTTATGAACTACTTATGAACTACTTATGAACTACTTATGAACTACTTATGAACTACTTATGAACTACTTATGAACTACTTATGAACTACTTATGAACTACTTATGAACTACTTATGAACTACTTATGAACTACTTATGAACTACTTATGAACTACTTATGAACTACTTATGAACTACTTATGAACTACTTATGAACTACTTATGAACTACTTATGAACTACTTATGAACTACTTATGAACTACTTATGAACTACTTATGAACTACTTATGAACTACTTATGAACTACTTATGAACTACTTATGAACTACTTATGAACTACTTATGAACTACTTATGAACTACTTATGAACTACTTATGAACTACTTATGAACTACTTATGAACTACTTATGAACTACTTATGAACTACTTATGAACTACTTATGAACTACTTATGAACTACTTATGAACTACTTATGAACTACTTATGAACTACTTATGAACTACTTATGAACTACTTATGAACTACTTATGAACTACTTATGAACTACTTATGAACTACTTATGAACTACTTATGAACTACTTATGAACTACTTATGAACTACTTATGAACTACTTATGAACTACTTATGAACTACTTATGAACTACTTATGAACTACTTATGAACTACTTATGAACTACTTATGAACTACTTATGAACTACTTATGAACTACTTATGAACTACTTATGAACTACTTATGAACTACTTATGAACTACTTATGAACTACTTATGAACTACTTATGAACTACTTATGAACTACTTATGAACTACTTATGAACTACTTATGAACTACTTATGAACTACTTATGAACTACTTATGAACTACTTATGAACTACTTATGAACTACTTATGAACTACTTATGAACTACTTATGAACTACTTATGAACTACTTATGAACTACTTATGAACTACTTATGAACTACTTATGAACTACTTATGAACTACTTATGAACTACTTATGAACTACTTATGAACTACTTATGAACTACTTATGAACTACTTATGAACTACTTATGAACTACTTATGAACTACTTATGAACTACTTATGAACTACTTATGAACTACTTATGAACTACTTATGAACTACTTATGAACTACTTATGAACTACTTATGAACTACTTATGAACTACTTATGAACTACTTATGAACTACTTATGAACTACTTAGGAACTACTTAGGAACTACTTAGGAACTACTTAGGAACTACTTAGGAACTACTTAGGAACTACTTAGGAACTACTTAGGAACTACTTAGGAACTACTTAGGAACTACTTAGGAACTACTTAGGAACTACTTAGGAACTACTTAGGAACTACTTAGGAACTACTTAGGAACTACTTAGGAACTACTTAGGAACTACTTAGGAACTACTTAGGAACTACTTAGGAACTACTTAGGAACTACTTAGGAACTACTTAGGAACTACTTAGGAACTACTTAGGAACTACTTAGGAACTACTTAGGAACTACTTAGGAACTACTTAGGAACTACTTAGGAACTACTTAGGAACTACTTAGGAACTACTTAGGAACTACTTAGGAACTACTTAGGAACTACTTAGGAACTACTTAGGAACTACTTAGGAACTACTTAGGAACTACTTAGGAACTACTTAGGAACTACTTAGGAACTACTTAGGAACTACTTAGGAACTACTTAGGAACTACTTAGGAACTACTTAGGAACTACTTAGGAACTACTTAGGAACTACTTAGGAACTACTTAGGAACTACTTAGGAACTACTTAGGAACTACTTAGGAACTACTTAGGAACTACTTAGGAACTACTTAGGAACTACTTAGGAACTACTTAGGAACTACTTAGGAACTACTTAGGAACTACTTAGGAACTACTTAGGAACTACTTAGGAACTACTTAGGAACTACTTAGGAACTACTTAGGAACTACTTAGGAACTACTTAGGAACTACTTAGGAACTACTTAGGAACTACTTAGGAACTACTTAGGAACTACTTAGGAACTACTTAGGAACTACTTAGGAACTACTTAGGAACTACTTAGGAACTAGGACGGCACAAATATCCATGCCCGAGGGGGGATTCGAACCCCCGACCGTCGTGGCCGTGCTGACCGTGGCTGGAGCGCCTCAGTCTCCTCGGCCACCGCGGCCGGCTACCTTAATGTCCTCCGTGTTGTTAGCGGTACGTCATGGGGGGCTGATAGAACCGTCCTTCACCTTTATCGGTCCGTAGTCCACTCGAAGTTGTCTGCTTCAGCAACACGATTTCACCCTTCCTGAAACCCTTCGAATGGATGTGAGCCCAACGCCACCGTGGCTTCAAGCACAGGTTCGCGTACACCTCGAACTCTGCTTGCTCCCAAAGGAGAGTACCCCGTATTCGGCGTATTGCTCAAGGTTTGTCGAACTTCGTTCTCAGCTTAATGATAACACCTTCATCTATACAGATGGTTCTTAGAACATTGATGGTGGCAGATCCGTCTTTGTCGTCGGGTTAAACAGCTTTCAATACAAGCTCATCGACCAATGCTCAAATTGCACAGCTGAGCTTTTTGCTCTCTATCAGGCAGTCCAATACGTTCGCCGCTGCCACCACCACCCTTCTTACGCCATGTGTCCAGATTCCCTCAGTGCCAGTCAGTCTTAGAGACCTGTATCTGGTCCATCCTGTTGAACTCACTCCAACGCTCCATTCAACTGGTAGCTGACGAAGGCTTTAGCGTTCGCTTCCTGTGGGTACCTGGCCACGTAGGTGTGCCGGGGAACGAGGCAACTGACGCTATGGCCAGGGCTGCCACTCTCCTATCTCAGACAGCTACCGTTTGTGTCCCATCAAACGACATTCATGGGGCTATTTGCAGGCGTATTGTTGCATCATGGCATCAGCTGTGGTACTAGCTTCAGGACAATAAGCTTAGGACCATACAACCGATCCCGATAGCTTGGAAGACCACCTCCCGCCGGGAGGGGCGGGAGGAGGTAATCTTGGCCTGGCTGAGAATCGGTCACAGCCGGTTCAGCCACAGACATTTATTGACTTGCGACCCCTCCCCCCCACCCACCAGTAAGTTCCTGCTGTCACCTGCTGATGGTGCGCCATGTTGTAATGTTCTGCCCCAATTTTAATCACGTTCGCGTTGCAGTAAACCTGCCGTCCACTTTGGATGACGTTTTAGCTGATAACGCACGCGCAGCTGCTAGAGTTCTACGTTTTATACATATGACTAATTTTGACAAAGGACATTTAATTCCTTCTCATGATATTCCTCGTTTTAGTGATATTTTGAAATTCTCGTTATTGGCACCTTTTTAACCTTGTTTAAAGTCAATCTAGTGTCAGAATCTGGCGCCAAAGACCACTGCATTTCAGCGCTCTAAAACGACAAAAAATGCTTCTCTGAGTACGTTAAGAGTTAAAACAAAAAAAAGCCATATCAGGTAAGAAATAATTTTATATAATAATTCCTCAGGGTACGTGAGTAAACCTATTTCTGATGTGATAGTCCAGGCAATGAGGAAGGGACAAAAAAAGGGAGGGGGATCCGTGTAGCCGTGGTGGAGTAGCCGAGCGGTCTAAAGCGTCTCGCTACAGAGCGTGCGGTTGCTCGCCGTGGCGGTTGGAGTCCTGTGTGTGTGTGTGTGTGTGTGTGTGTGTGTGTGTGTGTGTGTGTGTGTGTGTGTGTGTGTGTGTGTGTGTGTGTGGGGGGGGGGGGGGGGTTGTGTGTAGGGGTGTGTGTTTTGTCCTTAGGTTATTTTACCTAGGTTTAAGTAGTTTGTAAGCTACGGACTGATGACCACGCAGTTTGGTCCGATAGATTTACAGACATTTGAAAATTTGAATTTGGATCCGTGTAGTCCCAGTTTTTCTACAGTTTTCATGAACGACATAAAAAAAGAAGTCCCGACCTTTAGGATGTGAGCTCAAGCGTTTTTCTGAAACAGTCGGAAAGCCGTGATATCTAGCGGAAAGGAACAACAGTGTAAAATTAAATAGTACAAAATTTACTGCAGAAAGGTTCCTCTTCATAATTTTTCTAGGATCAATATTTTGAGAGTTGCGGGAGAATGAAAATTAACATTCTTAAATTTGATGATTTAAAACTAAAATGTAAGATCTATTGAAGCAGTTTGCGATAGAAATAAATGCCAATCAAAACCTAATAGCCTGATGTAGTGTTAGGGGATACATTGTGCGCTTGTGATGCGGTATAAGGGTAGGGGAGGGGGCTGGACGGCTGAGTCGTGATGTCAGATAGGCTACTGGAGTAGTGTGGCAAAGAGCCTCCCTCTGCTTGTGAACCCCGCCTGGCGTAAACCCGACAACAGAAAACAATTTTTGCTCAACTTGATTTTCGCGCATGCGCACTTGTGACGTGCCTACCAGCTCTGTCACGAGCACCACATAGTTGACGACGGTCGGCCCCAGTGCAACGCCCGCCACCGGTATGTACGCTTAATTTTCTCTTGTTCACCATTTGCACATTGTTTCAACTTGGGCAATCCGATTTATCATTTTATGGAATAGAACCAGAGAAAGTTGGGTTGTCTAATCCACTGAGAAAGAAGAATATGAAATAACATGAGTACTTTCACCTACAGTTTCCTTACCTATAGCCCAAATGTAAACACCCCCCCCCCCAGGGGACCCACAGCTCTTTCGTGCTTTTGTGTGTACGTGTGGCGCGCACGGGGCCCCGAGCCGAAGCAGCCTTTCTTCTGCCCCAGGCTGCTTCACTGTCCCTCCCGGTTTATGCCTTCGCCCGGAGGCGGGCGTCCTTTACGAGCCTTCTCCTCCTCCCCCCTCATTAGTCTCCGCTTGGGCGTTTGAGACACTTCTTTCTCTTCACTTCCTCTATTCTTTTTTCCTCCCTGTGCGTGTCTGAAGGCCGACCCACGCATTACCATGCGTAGCACATAACGGGATAACGCGTAATTCCCTGCCCCGGGTAGACAAGTAGGGCACGTACGTACCCCCTGGTAAAGGCCAGGCCCAGGGAGGGGTGATAAGCCGAGCTGGTACCTTCCGAACAACCAATTGGTCCCTCTGTCAGTTCTCGGGACGTGTGACCTGAGGTGTGAACAGTCACTCAAGGCGGGTAAGCCCTTAGAGAGGGCCCCCACTAGGAAGGAGCGCGCCATTGGAGACGCCGGTAATCATGGGGGACACCTCTGCAATGACTTCCTTCTCTTCTTCAGTGACTTTGACCCAGAAACAAAAGATAGATTCGCCTCAGCAAAAGACTCTGCCTAATTTACCGAAATTCCATGTTGTCTCTCGAACCGACGGTAAAGATTTCACGTCTGTATATCCTTTCGTCATTCAGAAAGTTGTTGATGCAATTGCTGGCCCCGTTAAAACCTGTTCACGTCAGCGCAATGGCACATTGTTGCTGAAGGCGGACAGTGCCTTCCAAGCCCAAAAACTAATACGGACTACGTTGTTACACACGTTTCCTGTCAAGGTAGAAGCGCATCGCACACTCAACTCGTCACAGAGGGGTAGTCTTCACCTGATCCCTTGACGGGTTGTCTGACGAAGACGTAAAAACTTAAATGTCCGATCAGGGTGTAACAGCAGTGCATAGGGTGTTGACAGAGGTAGATAACCAGCTGACACCAATTCTGTGTTCTTGACGTTCGACAGAGTTGAACTCCCGTCGAAGGTCAAAGCAGGGTATGAAGTCATCTCCGTCCGCCCTTATGTACCTAACCCAACGCGCTGTTTTCAATGCCACAGGTACAACCACACCCGTGAACATTGCCCAAATGCAGCAAAGTGTCACTTGTGGTAGGGACGCCCATGGGGGGGATTGCCCACCTCCCTCCCCTCACTGCCTTAACTGCAACGCTGACCATGCGGATTTCTCTCGAGACTGCCCTGTATATAAGGATGAAAAGGTCATCCAGCAAATTCGGGCTACGGAAAAGGTATCAACATCTACCGCTCGAAAGTTGTTGGCGAGTCGAAAGCCCACTGTCCTCCCAGCGGCCACATACAGTAAGGTCCTCACCTCAACTCGACCTACTAAGGATTCCAGTACCAAGACTTGTGATTTCACTTTCGGTGACACAGTTGTGCGATCCGCCAGCCCGACGATTGCCCGTTCCACGTCCCCGCTTCCTCCTGCTGCTTCCAAAGTTCAGTCTTCGTCAATCTCTAGTAAACCGTGGGCACCTAAACAAGATGCACTGACTTTGAAAAAGGAACCCGTCCGTGAGGATTTTCTGCGTTCTCAGGCGCCCCAACGGCCTTCTCACCGTCACTCTTCCAGATCAGCCAACAAGAAAGGGGTTCTGATGCTCATTCGGGACGTCTATCAGCATCCCATTACATTGCATACTTACCTACAGGCAGTTGCCGTCCGCATCACTCTATCCACATTTACCTTTACCCTCTATAATATCTATTCACCATCATCTGCCCTTAATAGGGCAGATGTGCTACACCTTGTTGACCAGCTCCCTTCACCTTTCGTGTTGGTAGGCGACTTTAATGCCCACCACCCCCTATGGGGCTCTCCGGCACCTTGTCAGAGAGGCTCCCTTTTGGTGGACCTTCTCCAACACCTCGATCTTGTCTGCCTCAACACCGGTGCACCGACCTTCCTTTCAGACACAACACACACTTTCTCCCACATAGACCTCGCAATATGCACTCCTCAGCTTGCCGGTCGGTTTGAGTGGTATGCACTTTCTGACACGTACTCGAGTGACCATTTCCCTTGTATCATCCACTTTCTGCATCATTGCCCATCTCCTCGTCCCACCAGTTGGAACATTTATAAAGCCGACTGGGGGCTTTATTCTACCATGGCTGTTTTTCACGATCGGGATTTTCCCAGCTGTGACAGTCAGGTCGACTACCTCACAGAGGTTATTCTCACCGCTGCTGAACGTTCCATACCTCGTACATCCTCTTCTCCACGTCGTGTCCAGGTCCCTTGGTGGACTGCGGCCTGCCGCGACGCTCTTAGAGCCCGGCGTCGTGCTTTACGCACCTTCCACCGCCACCCGACGTTGGAGAATTGCATAAATTATAAACGACTGCGAGCGCAATGTCGTACAGTTATAAACGACAGCAAAAAAGCTTGCTGGACTGCTTTTACTAGTTCATTTCACCGTTTTACTCCCTCATGGTTGTTTGGGGGTGGCCTACGCCGTTTATCCGGCATGAAGGTCCACTCCCCGATCTCTGGCCTGACCGTCGAGAACGCAGTCCTTGTGGAAACCGTAGATGTTTCCGACGCACTGGGCCATTCCTTTGCGGAGGTTTCGAGCTCGAGCTCTGCCCATTACCAGCACCCTGTCTTCCTCCCTCGCAAACAGGCAGAGAAGGCACGGCCGCCTTCTTTCCGCTCTTTTAATCGTGAAAATTATAACGTCGCCTTCACCATGCCGTGCTATCGCCCTGTCGCGATCTTTTGCTCCCGGCCCCGATTCCATCCATATTGAGATGCTGAGGAACCTCTCTTGCGGGCAAGTGTTTCCTACTTAGCACCTATAATCGCATATGGACTGAAGGTCATGTTCCCACAAGTTGGCATGAAGCCATTGTTGTCCCCATCCCCAAACCAGGGAAGGACAAACATCATCTTAACAGCTATCGCAATATTTCTCTGACGAGCTGCGTCTGTAAGGTGATGGAACGCATGGTTAACGCTCGATTGGTCTGGCTCCTCGAATCTCGCCGCCTCCAAACAAATGTCCAATGCCGTTTTCGTCGACACCGCTCTGCTGCTGATCACCTCGTTATGTTGTCGACCTTCATTATGAATAACTTTCTAAAGAAGCGTCAAACAGTAGCAGTGTTCTTCGACTTGGAGAAGGCATACGATACCTGTTGGAGAGCGGGCATTCTTCGCACATTGCACACATGGGGCCTTCGGGGCCGCCTCCCTCTTTTCATTCAAGCGTTTTTGGCGGATCGCCATTTCCGGGTACGGGTGGGGTCTGTTTCGTCAGATACCTTTCGCCAGGATAATGGGGTACCACAGAGCTCCGTCTAGTATGGCGCTCTTTGCCATTGCAATCAATCCGATCGTAGATTGCCTTTTAGCCGACTTTTCAGGATCCCTTTTTGTAGACGATTTCGCAATTTATTGCAGCGCCCAGTGGACGTGTCTCTTGGAGCGTTGTCTTCAACGCTGTCTTGACCGCCTATATACCTGGAGCATCGCGAACGGCTTCAGATTCTCCACTGAGAAAATGGTGTGTATAAACTTCTGGAGACACAACGAGTTTCTTCCACCTTCTCTAAATCTCGGCCCCGTTGCTCTCCCTTTCATGGAGACGACGAAATTCTTGGGGCTAATGTTGGATCAGAAACGTTGCTGGTCCACACACGTGTCCTACCTGGCTGCCCGTTGTGCCCGATCCCTTAAATTCTTCGTGTCCTCAGTGGCACATCGTGGGGAGCGGATCGCACCGTCCTGCTCCACCTTTACCAGGCCATTGTTTAGTCGAAGCTAGACTACGGAAGCCTTGTATGCTCTTCTGCACGGCCGTCGATTCACCGCCGTCTCAACTCCATTCACCATCGGGGATTACGTCTGGCGACCGGTGCATTTTATACTAGCCCTGTTGAAAGTCTGTATGCCGAGGCTGCTGTATTACCCTTGACCACTCGACGTGACATACTCTTCTGTCGGTACGCATGCCGCCTGCGGTCGATGCCCAACCATCCATCTTACCGATTATTTTTTGACGACTCACTCGATCGCCAATATCAGTTGTCTGCGATTGCCTTGCTTCCACCGGGAGTTCGGTTTCGCCGCCTGGTACAGCGGCTCGATTTTACCCTTCCTTCCACCTTTCTGTTGAGCGAAAGCCCATTGCCACCGTGGCATCAGGCCCAGGTTCACACACACCTCGAACTTAGTTCGCTCCCCAAGGAGAGCACTCCGGATTTGGTATTCCGCTCGAGGCTTGTCGAACTCCGTTCGCGGTTCGATAATGCCGTATTTATTTACACTGATGGTTCCAAGAGCACTGCCGGTGTCGGATCTGCCTTCGTCGTTGGGACAGCCGTTTCCAATATAAGCTCCCTGACAGGTGCTCGAACTTCATGGCTGAGCTTTTTGCCCTCCACCAGGCCGTTTTGTATACCTGCCGCCGCCGCCGCCGCCAACCTTTCTATGCCATATGTTCGGACGCCCTTAGTGCCCTGCAGAGTCTTAAGGATCCTTTTTCGAACCATCCTCTCGTGTATCGAATCCAACGCTCCCTCCAGTTGCTAGCAGATGACAGCTGTCACGTTTCTTTTTTGTGGGTACCCCGGGAATGACACCGCCGACATAGCAGCCAAGGCCGCAGCTATTTTGCCTCGCATGGCTACCTTTTGCGTCCCATCGGACGACGTTCAACGGGCTCTTCGCCGGAGTATCGTGTCGTCATGGCACAGTGCGTGGTTTTCATTGTACAATAATAAATTGAGAACTGTAAAACCGATCCCGACCGCTTGGAGGACCTCCTCACGCCCCTCTCGGCGGGAGGAGGTCATCCTGGCCCGGTTGCGGATCGGTCACTGCCGTTTCAGCCACCGTCACTTGCCATCCGCCGACCCTGCACCGCTGTGCTCCTGCAGTGAACTGCTGACAGTGCGACATGTTTTACTGACTTGTGTTAATTTTAATCATCTCCGTGTAGCCCTTCTTTTTCCGTCTACTCTGGAGGAAATTTTAGCTGATGACACACGGGCAGCTGCTCCAGTTTTGCTTTTTATTAACTTGGCCAATTTATGAAAGGCTATTTAACCCTTTTGTTTTTATCTTTTGTTTTTAGCCTTCTATTGATATTCTAACTGGCAGTTAACAATTTTTTGAGATGTAGCGAATCTCTGCTAATGACCTTAGCAGTTTTGCGCCCTAAAACCACAAAAAAAAAAAACAAATGTAAATAATCATAACGCGATTTTGACTGGCATTTGCTCCTCTTTGTATACAGGTGACCCTGATGATGTGGCTCTAATGCTACGAAACTAGTTGGTTAATAAAAGAACACCCTACAGCTGCAGCGGTTTCCATCATTATGACCCAAGTCTACAGCTGCGGATGCCCACAGTACATAATTTTTTTTGCATTTCTTACAACGTTAGTTCTTTTAGGTGAGTGCTCGGAAGGTCTTTATACTACTTGTGCATACATAATTCATTTTCTGTTTATTACGTAGCTACTTGTTTCCAGTTATTTTTCTTGTTTAAGGCATCTGTGAAGAATTGCTTAGAATTGTTTAGTTCGTGAGTGTGATGTCAGTGACATTTGAAACACTAAGGAAAAGACTAAGTGGATTGGTTCATGTTAGCTTTTAACAGTGTTGTTAGCCTTTAACAGTGTTGTAACTGATGTTGTGTATATGGAAGAAGCACCTTTTTTAAACTAAGGAAACTTGGTGCTATGTGCGCAAAATGTTCAAATGTTTGTAGAGCTTATGGGACTTAACTACGGGGTCATCAGTCCCTAAACTTACAAACTACTTATGAACTAGCTACTACTAAAAACGGCACAAATAGCCATGCCCGAGGGGAATTCGAACCCCCGACCGTGGTGGCCGTGCAGACTGTGACAGACGCGCCGCAGTACGCTCGGCCACTGCGGCCGGCCTATGTGCTCACATTGGCCTCGGTATGCGTTGTTCAGAGCATCCGGCAACAACGCAATCTCGTGGCAAACAATCAGAGAACGAGGCGCGAAGTATCCCTAGTTTAAAAACGGTGTTTTCCACCCACACATTACTAATTCTGGTCCTACTGGGAATAGCTATGAAAATATGGCCATGAATTTGTTTGGAGAAAAAATTGGACAGCAAAATAAATATATAATACCTCTATAGATAGCATAAGACACACAGGACACCCCGGAATGAATACTGATTTACAGTTAGTGTTATAAACTGAAAAATATAATTGTTAGTGGAGTATCATCAGTGTGCTAAGCTCATAATGTCCTGTCATTAGTGTTACAGCCAGTGTCTTTCAATTATACGCTGTGTATATTTACACTTAAATCTGAGTAATAAAACTGTGTTTTTGGGGTGGGGGAAATGAACAAAATACGAACACACCCTTCGAACTAAGAAAAAAGCCATAAAAATAACGACCAAATATGGTATCTGAACTCACAGTAAAGACGGTTTAAAACACTGGGATTGTAGCTACCCCATGCAGCTACATCTTAGAACTGCACTAAGAACATCAAAGGTAACCTTAATAATTGCACAAACAGCTTTGTCGATGATGATGGAACAAGATGCAGATAAAGCTTACACTTTCCAGAAAAGAAATATAAAAATCAAAACAGCATTTTCTACCGAGGAACAGAAATATGCCAAACGGGATTAATTAAACTGGCAAAAACACCTGTCAAGCAACAGACAGTAGACAATGGAAGATTACCTTCCCCCCCCCCCCCCTCCCCAAGGGCCCACAGCTGTTTGGTGGGTACGGATGTGGCGCGCATGGGGCCCCGAGCCGAAGCGGCCTTTCTTCTGTCCCAGGCTGCTTCCCTCTTTCCCCCTAGTTTTCAGTCAGTCCAAGGTTTCTTTTTCTCTTCCTCTAAGAATGCTCCTTTTCTTGGTCCTCTTCCTTCCTGTTCTTTCGCCTTCCCCTCTTGCTCCTTTCTCCTTGTCCTTGACCCACCCTTAAATCTCCGCCTCAGCGTTCGAGCTTCTCCCTCCTTCATCCCTTTCTCTCCTTCCTCTGTTCTTTCCTCCCTGTGCATGTCTGAAGGTCAACCCACGCTCTGCATAGCCGGTGACGGGGTAAGGCGTAACTCCCCGCCCCCGGGTAGACATGTAGGGCATGTACGTACCATCCGGTACAGGCCAGGCTCAGGGAGGGGTGATTACCCGAGCTGATACCTTCTGAACATGCCGATTGGGCCCTCCGTCCGTTCTCAGAAGGTGTGACCTGATGTGCGAACAGTCACCTAGAGCGGGTACGCACTGTGAGGGCCCCCACAGGGAAGGAGCGCGCCATCAGAGACGCCGGTAATCATGGGGGACATTTCCGCTATGACACCTTCCAAATCTATTATATCTTTGACCCAAAAACCAAAGCATGACTAATCTCAGTCCAAGAAAGTCTTGCCTAACATTCTCAAGTTCCTTGTATTTCATACTGATAAGGATTTTTCTTCTGTGAATCCTTTTCTTATTCAGAAGGGTGTCGATGCGATTGCAGGTCCCTTGAAGACCTGCACCAGACAGCGTAATGGGACCTTGTTGCTCGAAATTGAGAATGCCTTTCAGGCACATAAATTACTCTTGGCTACACTAGTGCATACCTTACCCTCAACTCTTAGCGGGGGTAGTCTTCACAAGATCTGTGGATGGGTTATCGGATGAGGATATACTCAACTATATGTCCGATCAGGAAGTTACGGCTGTTCATAACGTAATGAAAAATGTTAACAATGATCTCGTGCCGACTCGTTCATTCTTCTTGACTTTTGACAGGGTTGACCTACCATCTAAGGTGAAAGCGGGCTACAAAGTCATTTCCGTTCACCCGTATATACCCAATCCTACGTGATGCTACCATTGCCAGAGATTTAATCATACTAGCAAATCTTGTCCTAATGCAGCCAAGTTCGCCACCTATGGCAGGGACGCCCATGACGGTGAAGGTCCACCTCCATCCCCTTGCTGCACTAATTGCATGGGTGATCATGCTGCTTCTTCAAGGGACTGCCCCATCTACAAAAGGAGGGGGTCATCCAGGTGATACGCATCAAGGAGAAGGTTTCAACCTCTGCAGCTCGGAAGCTATTAGCGAGTAGGAAGCACGCTGTAGTCCCAACAGGTACTTAAGCCAGGTCCTCACCTCCCCTCGACCAACTAACTAAGCAGGTAGGCACTAAGACCTGAGATTTCACGTTCTGTGACACTGTTGTCAGTTCGGCTAGCCCGAAATTTGCTTGTTCCACCTGTCCGATCCCTTCCGCCCGTTGTACAGTGCATTCGTCGACCAGTTGCCACACATCCCAGGCACCTAAATCCGCTGCCCGGAGTTCAAAAAAAGAACCTGTTTGTGATGATTTCCTCAAAACTGTCTTCTCAACGGTCATCCGCTTCTTCTACTCGTCATGCCTCTAAGAAGGCTCACAAAAAGAATAGCCCCACCCCTTCCCGCTGCGGCGTGACTCTTCGATCACGCCATCCAACAGTTGCTGGCCCCAGCCGTCTTGTTTCACCGGGACGCTCTGTCAGCCGGGTACCCGGCCCTTTACCGGCAGTGGAAGCTGCCCCTCCTGGTCAACTCAGAGAGGTGGCAGACACGTCGGTCGAACCTATGGAACACGATCCTTTGCCCCTAGATAGCGATAGCAGTGCTCCCTCGAAGTCCGGTCCTCAGCGGCCGTCGAGACGACCCCACTTGCTTGTTTCTTCTTCTCATTTTTTACCATGGCGCTCCTTCAATGGAATATTCGCGGCATTCGTTCCAAACGGGAGGAATTAAAACTACTCTGATTGCACTGACTGCTTCTCGTTTGTCTCCAAGAAACGAAGTTACGTCCATGTGACCATGCAGACGTCCCTCACTAAACCTCTGTGCGTTTAGACCTGCCCCCTGTGGAAGGTACTCCAGCCCATGGAGGGGTTCTAATGCACATTCGGGACGACATTTATTACCATCCAGTTTCATTGCATACTCACCTACAGGCACTTGCCGTCCGTATCACTCTATCCACATTTTCCTTTTCCCTCTAATATCTGTTCGCCATCATTGTCTGGCCTTACTAGGGCAGATGAGCTACAATTCGTTGACCAGCTCCCTTAACTTTTCGTGTTGGTGGGCGACACCACCCCCTGTGGGGCTCTCAGCGCCCTGTCAGAGAGGCTCCCTGTTAGTGGACCTCTTCCACCATCTCAATTTTGTCTGCCTTAACACCGGTGCACCGACCTACCTTTCCGAAACAACACATACTTACTCCCACTTAGACCTCGCGATATGCGTTCCTCAGCTTGCGCATCGGTTCAAGTGGTATGTGTTCTAGAGTGATCATTTCCCTTGTATAATTCACCACCTGCATCATACCCAATCTCCTCGCTCTACCAGTAGGAACATCTCTAAAGCAAACTGGGGGCTTTATTATTCCATGGTTGTTTTTCACGATCAGATTTTTTCCAGCTATGACAGTCCGGTCCAATACCTCAATGGTTATTCTCACCACTGCCGAACATTCCATATCTCATACATCCTCTTCTCCACGTTGCGTCCCAGTCCCTTAGTGGACTGCAGCTTGCCGAGACCCTCTTAGAGCCCGGAGACGTGATTTACGCACCTTCCACTGCCACCCAACGTGGGAAAATTGTATCAATTATAAAAGACTGAGAGCGCAATGTCGTCGTATCATAAACGACAGCAAAAAGCTTGCTGGACTGCTTTTACTAGTACTTTTAACCGTTTTACTCCCTCCACGGTTTTTTGGGTGGCCTACGCCGTTTATCCGGCATCAAGGTCCACTCCCCGATTTCTGGTCTGACCTTGGAGAACGCAGTCTTTGTGGACCCGGCTGATGTTTCCAACGCTTTGGGCCGCTCCTTTGCAGAGGTTTCGAGCTCTGCCCATTACCACCCTACCTTCCTTCCTCGCAAACAGGCAGAGGAGGCACGGCCGCCTTCTTTCCACCCTTTTAATCGTAAAAGTTCTGCCTCATTCACCATGCAGGAACTAGACCGTGCTCTCGCCCTGTCCGGATCTTCTGCTCCTGGGCCCGATTCCATCCATAATGAGATGCTGAAGAACCTTTCTCCTGCGGGCAACTGTTTCCTACTTGGCACATATAATCGCATATGGACTGAAGGTCATGTTCCCACAAGTTGGCGTGAAGCGATTGTTGTCCCCCATCCCCAAACCAGGGAAGGACAAACATCTTCCATCCAGTTATCGCCCCCATTTCTCTGACGAGCTGCGTCTGTTAGGTGATGGAACGCATGGTTAACGCTCGGTTGGTCTTGCTCCTTGAACCTCGACGCCTGCTGACTTATGTTCAATGTGGTTTTCGTAGGCACTGCTCTGCTGATCACCTCGTTACCTTGTCTTCCTTCATTATGAATAACTTTCTAAGGAAGTGTCAAACGGTAGCAGTGTTCTTTGACTTGGAGAAGGCTTACGATATCTGTTGGAAGGCGGGCATTCTCCGCACTTTGCACACATGGGGCCTTCGTGGTCGCTTCCCTCTCTTTATTCAAGCGTTTTTGGCGGATTGCAATTTCTGGGTACGGATGGGGTCTGTTTTGTCACACCTTTCGCCAGGAGACTGGGGTGCCACGGGCTCCGTCTTGAGCGTGGCTCTCTTCCATTGGAATCAATTCTATCGTGGATTGCCTTTCAGCCGACGTTTCCGAATCCCTTTTTGTAGACGATTTTGCAATTTATTGCAGCGCCCAGCGGACGTGTCTCTTGGAGCATTGTCTTAAAACGCTGCCTTGACCGCCTATATTCCTGGAGCATTGCGAACGGCTTCTGCTTCTCCACTGAGAAAACGGTGTGTATAAACTTCTGGAGATACAAGGAATTTCTTCCGCCATCTCTACGTCTCGGCCCCGTTGCTCTCCCATTCGTGGAGACAGCAAAAATCTTGGGGCTAATGTTGGATCGGAAACTTTGTTGGTCCCCACACATGTCCTCCCTGGCTCCCCATTGTACCCGATCCCCTAATGTTCTTTGTGTCCTTACTGGCACATCATGGGGAGCGGATAGTACCGTCCTGCTTCACCTTTACCAGGCTATTCAGTCGAAGCTGGACTAAGGAAGCTTCGTATACTCTTCTGCTCGGCCGTCCCTTCTCTGCTGTCTCAAATCCATTCATCATCAGGGATTACGCCTGGCGACCGGTGCATTTTATACCAGCCCTGTTGCAAGTCTATGCCGAGGCTGCTGTATTACACTTGACCACTCGGCATGACACTCTGGTGTCGGTATGCATGCCACCTGCGGTCAATGCCCAACCATCCATCTTACAGATTATTTTTTGACGACTCACTCGATCGCCAATATCAGTTGTATGCGATAGCCTTGCTTCCACCTGGAGTTCGGTTTCGCCGCCTGCTTCAGCGGCTCGATTTTTACCCTTCCTTCCACCTTTCGGTTGAGCGAAAGCCCATTGCCACCGTGGCATCAGGGCCAGGTTCACACACACCTTGAACTTAATTCGCTCCCCAAGGAGAGCACTCCTGATTTGGTATATCGCTTGAGGCTTGTCGAACTCCGTTCGCGGTTCGATAATGCCATATTTATCTACACTGATGGTTCCTAGAGCACTAACAGTGTCGGATCTGCCTACGTCGTCAGGGACGACCTGTTCCAATAAAAGCTCCCTGACAGGTGCTCGAACTTCACGGCTGAGCTTTTTGCCCTCCACCAGGCTTTTTTATACATCCGCTATCCCTTTTATGCCATCTGCTCTGACTCCCTTAGTGCCCTGCAGAGTCTTAAGGACCCATTCTCGACCCATCCTGTCATGTATTGAATCCAACGCTCCCTTCATTTGCTAGCAGACAACGGCTGTCACGTTTGTTTTCTGTGGGTCCCTGGCGACGTGGGTGTACCCGGGAATGAGACCGCCGACATTGCAGCCAAGGCAGCAGCTCTTTTGCCTCGCATGGCTACTTTTTGCGTCCTATCAGACGATGTTCAACGGGCTCTTCGTCGGTGTATTGTCGTCCTGGCACTGTTCTCACTCCACGACAATAAATTGAGAACCGTAAAACCGATCCCGACCGCTTGCAGTCATTTGCTGACTGCTGACCTTGCACCGCTGTGCTGCTGTGGTGAATTGCTGACGGTGCGACATGTTGTACTGCCTTGTCTTAATTTTAATTATATCCGTGTAGCCCTTAATTTGGCGTCTACTCTGGAGGAACTTTTAGCTGAGGACACACGAGCAGCTGCTAGAGTTTTGCGTTTTATCAACATGGCTAATTTATTAAAGGATACTTAACTCTTCTATTTGATTTTTTTATACTTCTGTTTTAGCTTTCTCTTGATACTCTACTTTCTGGTAGTTATCAATTTTTTTCGAGATCTAGCGAATCTCTGTTCCGATCCGGGCGCTAATGATCTGAGAAGTTGTACACCCTAAAACCACACACACACACACACACACACACACACACACACACACACACACACACACACAAATAATAAATAAAGTTCTGAAGCAGTGTAATTATTGTGGTATAGTGTGAATGTAATGCATACTGTAAAACATTTAAGCAATACAGTATCCTAATTAGCATGAAACGAAATACGCTGGTGATTTGCTTTTAGATCATACACTGTTTCTTGCAGTCTTAAATGTAGCACACGAAGGCATAATGTATTTTAATGACGTCAAAAGTACTCACAAGCTAATAAAAGGATGTATGCTAGATATTTGAAGATACTGATAAGCGAAAGTTTTGCCAAAATGAAATTGTTCAGTTACGAAAGCAAGCCAAAATCGAAAGCCTGTCGTGTCAAAGACGTTTTACTAATGGATCTTTAGCAGCGGAATTGGTGCAGAGCATTTCCTGAACCGCCTTCTTCACAATACTACTGTTCAAAACAGTACTACTCATTTCTACACACACAAACCGTCGTTAAAGCAGGCATAAAAATACTTTGGAATAATTCCTGATTTAGCTTCTCAGACCACTTCCCGCAGATTTTGAAGCTGTTGAGCGTGAACTGTGACGCACCTGTCTCCAGGAATCACTTCTGCAACATTCCCTGACTAATTCCTGGCCGTCAGTGCGTGGTTCTTCGTCTGTGTCTGAAGGAAGGAAACTTAGGGTTTAACGTCCCGTCGACTAGTCAGTGTCTGTTACCACCCTTCATTAGACACCCTACAATGCTGATGTTCGTTACACCCTCCTGTTAAACTTCCTACTTGTAGGAAGGATAAAAATGATGAAATCATGGCTCAAGCAGGAAACCCTAATTTTTTTCGAACTGGGTTCAACGATGGCTCAAAACGCGTACAAATTCATGTCGACTGTTTAACGGTAGTGTTGGGTAGGGGACAATGTGTGTTTTAATTCCCCGGTTGTATGTTGACTATTAAATATTTTTTATGGCCCGGAGGTGTAAGTGGTATTAAGTTTTAATCCACCCTCATAACTGACTCTGTCCACAACCCGGAAGTTTTTAAAATTTTTACTGTGCCTGTTCCTTTAGAGATGTACTCGCGTATCACGAAACAGATAAGGTTTGACGATCCACAGCTGTAGCACTTAGTTTGGAGAAGATAACTTCTTAGCCAAGATAGCCTCCGTTGTCATAATATATAATTAATTTTACAATCATTTTCTGATCTCATTGAAATTAAACCTTTTTCCACGTTCCTGTACACCAGAACGTAGTTTATATAGTATCTTCACATTTTATTAGCAGATATAATACGCGAAGGTACATGATATTTGCTTCATATAAACAGTTTGTCAATGAGATCGGCCATTATAAGTAAATAAAAAAGGTCGCTATCTTGGCTAAGAATTTCTTCTCTTAATTGAATACTAAAAGATCGCTATTGGCTTTCAATATGATGAAATTATGTACGAAATATTTATAAATTTATGCTTACTCCGAATTAGACATCAGAGGTACGAGGTATACAGTATAGATGACTTCTCTACTTCCTCTATTATACGAATCACGTAATGTGTGAGCATCAGGTGATGTTTGCCGGGCGACGTATATAGATATGGATGGAACAGGTAGCGTGCACGGATAGCCGAAGACTACCGCTCGCGATAAGTCATGGCCCGCTAGAAACACTCCTGTGTGGCTGACAGGAAGTATACCTCAACCTAGTACAGTTGATGTCAAAAGAAATAAGACAGGTAATAAAGTAAAAACACATACTCAGATATCAGCATAAGGAATAACGCACCCTTTGAAGTATACCCAGATGTTCTAATACTTGATTTTACACATTGAAGACGAGAACCTACAGTGTCTGCACATCGTTGATTGGATTAGTGGAGAGACCTACTTCGTTAATTTCGGTTAGTCTAGGAGGCGGAGTTCTGGGCAACAAGCAGGTCAAAGTTTGAGGCCTCTCCGACGAATCCAGCGGTCCTGAAATGTCACACCACTGGCTCGTCTTGCACAAACGCCACAGCATCGACGTGCACGGCTGGACTGGTGTCGTCAAAGAACCACATACAACATGGAATGGCGAGTCTTGGTCTTCAGATTCCACCTGCACGCAAGTTGCGCGTATAACACAGACCTGGCGAGTGCGGTCCCGTATTGTGCAAAAACACCGGTTCTACCCAGGTCTGGGGTGCGATAAGCCACAATTCTGGTTCACTCTTGGTGTTTGTGGAGGGAACGCTGAGCAGCGCTCGGTACGTGCAGACTGCTGTTAAGACCCGTTGGTTTGCTATTATTCGAACACGGTGATGTTGTTCCAACAGGATGATGCTCGCCAACTCAACATCCTGTGAAAGACGCGTAATAGCTTTCCTGGCCAGCACGACCTCCGAATTTGTTTCCAACAGAGCACTTGCGGGATATCATGGGGCGAACTCTGACACGTGTGCTTCATCAACCCACAACTGTTCCAGAACTTCATGAACGGGGCGAGCAGGCTTGGAATTCCGTATCCCAAGACAGCATTTGCCATCTACATGTTGGAATGGATGCCAGAATCAGCGCCGGTGGACGACACACAATTTACGAATTTGGGTATTTCAGTGAATCTAGAGTGAATTTCCATTTTCAAAAAATGTTCCAATGCTTGTAAATCTATCGGACCAAACTGCGTGGTCGTCATTCGTAGTTTACAAACTACTTACACACACACACACACACACACACACACACACACACACACACACACACACACACACACACACACACACTTAGTTTGGTTTGTGTGTGTGTGGTGTGGTGTGTTGTGTCCGTAGATTATTTTACATAGGTTTAAGTAGTTTGTAAGCTACGGACTGATGACGCAGTTTCGTTCGATAGATTTATAGACATTTGAACATTAGATTTTTGAGGACTCGAACCTCCGGCGGCGAGCAACTGCGCGCTTCGCGGCGAAGCGCCTTTGACAGATCGGCTACTCCACCGCTGGTTATTTCGGGCAATGTATGCGTTGGCAAGGGTTAAGTGGGGTATTCGTGCTTTTCCGGCGTGGATGTGGAAACGTGAACTAAGTAATGCAAAGCAGTAAAAAATTCGAAGATTGATTTCAATACCACGGTGTTTTACCAGGCATGGTCCAGTTGCAAGCGGTATATTGTTGCGTTCCTCCAAAGTTCGAACTGACTTACCCACAGTTCCCTAGAGTTTCCCGTTGGATTCCGAACCACGGTGCTGCTCGACATTTTTCATCCGAGAAACTTTGCCAGAGGTGAAAGAAACATGGAAGATAAAAATCCTTGAGTAAGCGGGGATCGTACCCGCGTATTCAGTGTGGTACTCTACCACTGTGTCACACTACGGAAATGTTATGGCCAAACGTGTCCAAAAAGGACCAACGTGCTGTTAGTTTTCTTTCTTGGCTGCCGAATTAGAAACGCCGACAGACATACATCGGTAGCGGCTAGTTCAGAATACACATGGAGAAGCAAGTCTGCCAAACACCATCTTTGTACAATGATAGCGATTCGACTTAGAGCGCTAGTCGTTCACGAGCCAGCCTCGTCCACTGGGTAAATGAATGCAGCAGAACCTCGAGCACCCGCCATATAGTGCTGAATAAGATTGTCACGCCCTCGATACCTTAAAAAACGGCCTCGGAGGCCGACAATTCTCGTCGGACGAGGACGTGCCATAGGCAGTTACGGCCTCCTTTACGCAACCGGGACACGTTGTTTTACCGAACAGGTAGCTTTAACCTGGTGGGATGATTGCCTCAATGCTCGTGTCGATTTTGCCTGACTGGCATACCAACTTTGGACTGCGCGGCCTTCGAACAGAATCTTTTTGATCGACTAGCAAGAGGAAATGTTCTAAGCACGCAGACAATTGTTCCTGAAAACTCGCGGCGTGACAGCCATCGCTCATTTACTTAGTGGTGATTTAGCGGCAGCAAGAAGAGCGGGCCTCTTAACGGACGCAAGCGGAAGGTCGGCGCGGCGGCAGCGGCAGGTCAGGGCGCATTAGGAAAAGTCGCCAGGAAGACGATCTCCAAATCGGGAGAGACCAAGGCCCCGCCAGAATGAAAAACAGAAGAGCGAGCCGCGGTACAGCGCGCTGCCAAGGACGTCTGGGCGGCTGCGAGGCCGTGCCTCAAGTCACATCGCCTCATATCCGGGGAACCACCGCCGCCACCCACCGTCACCCATCTCCCGCCTTCTTTCATTCGACTGCGCACGACAGGACTGTTTCAGGCGTACCCAAGTTCTGCAAAAATTTAACCTGTTGGTCCTTAACTACCAATACGTTAAGGCAAATATCGTTGACATCAGTTTCATGTAGGATTTTGGAGCATATTCTCCGTTCGAATATAGTAAATTTCTTTTAAACCGAAAAGCTTTCTATGAATCAGCACTGGTTTAGGAAACATCGATCATGTGAAACTCAGCTTTCCCTTTTCTCACATGAAATCTTGCGAGCCATGGATGAAGGGCAACAGGCGGATTGTTTTTCTCGACTTCAAAAAGGCGTTCGACGCGGTGCCACACTGCAGACTGCTAACGAAGATACCAGCTTATTGAATAGGTTCACAGATTTGTGACTGGCTGGAAGATTTCCTAAGTAATAGAACGCAGTACGTTGTTCTCGACGGCGAGTGTTCATCAGAGACGAGTATATCGTCAGGCGTGCCCCAGGGGAGTGTGATAGGACCGCTATTATTTTCTATCTATATAAATGATCTGATGGACAGAGTAATTTGCGGCTGTTTGCTGATGATGCTGTGGTGTATGGGAGGGTGTCGTCTGTAACTGACTGTAATAGCATACAGGATGACTTAAACAAAATTTCTAGTTGGTGCGAAGAATGGCAGCTAGCTCTCAATGTAGAAAAATGTAAGATGATGCGAATGAGTAGGAAAAACAATCCTATAATGTTCGAATACAGCATTAGTAGTGAGCTTCTTGATGCTGTCGCGTCGTTCAAATATCTAGGCGTAACACTGCAGAGCGATAGGAAATGGAACGAATATGTAAGGACAGTTGTGAGTATGGCGGACAGCCGACTTCGGTTTATTAGGAGAATTTTGGGAAGATGTACTTAACCTGTAAAGGAGACCACGTATAAAACGCTTGTGCGACCACGTCTTGAGTACTGCTAAAGTGTTTTGGACCCGTAGCAGATCAGTTTAAAGGAAGACACAGAAGCAGTTTAGAGGCGAGCAGCTAGGTTTGTTACTGGTAGGTTCGACCAATGCGCGAGTGTCACGGAAATGCTCCGGCAACTCAATTGGGGATCGCTGGAGGAAAGACGACGTTCTTTTCGTGAATTTCTGTAGAGTAAATTTAGAGGGCCGGAATTTGAAGCTGAGTGTAGTACGATCTTGCTGCCGCCTATTTACATTTCGGGTAGTGATCACAAAGACAAGAGAAATTAGGGCTCGTACGGAGGCATATAAGCATTCCTTTCCTCCTCGTTCTATTTGGGAGTGGAATAGGAAAGGAAATACCTAGTAGTGGTACAGTGTACCCTCCGCCACGCACCTTACGGTGAATTGCGGAGTATGGATGTAGATGTAAGGGATATTTTAACAGCTGTTTCAACAAAAAATTTTAATGTGCATGGCGATAAAATTGCGGCGTCTGTTACCTAAAAGTCCGAAAGTACAGACACCCCAATTCTTAATTACAATTTACGCTTTCACGGTTCGATGACTCAGAGCGGATGCGCACCAAGTCAAACTCCAAGCGGGGACAGGGTAGTAAGTAGGACATGCGGAAGTTGGCGTAAAGTGTGGTACGTGCTTGCGTATGTGTAAAGCACTTGTGACTTAAATATAGAGACGTAGCGCAAATTCCTACTAAGGTCTCTGGTTCGAATCCCGGCTCCAGCACAAATTTTCAGACGTCCATCTTTCATGTTGTATGTTTACAGTAACTACTGGCTGTTAAGACTGAAAAGTCCTAGTTAAACTTCAGAAAATAAGTTGGAAAATTTCGAGGACCTCTCGCGAGAGTGGCCGCATAATATTCTGAATAGGAACTAACTCCCGGAAATGTCATACAAAGCCGCTAGAAACATTTCTGCAACCGCCGCGCGGTTTGTCGTCACAGATCGCGCAGCTGCTCCCACCGGAGGTGAGAGTCCTCCCTCGGGCCTGGTTGTTTGTCTTACCTTTAGTAAGTTATTTTACAGTAGTGGGTAAGTCTAGAGACTGGCGACCTTAGCAGTTTGCTGCCTTAGTTAAATAAATTTTGATCATTTTGAACTTACCAAGCAGGCTGGAGTTTTTTGAACCGGTGGAAAGAAAGGATGGAAGGAAGGATGGAAGGAAGGAAGGAAGGAAACATTTTCACAGTTTAACGTCCAGTCGACAGCGTGGTCATTAGATAAGCTCACGCTCGGATTGATTAGGTAAGGATGGGGAAGGAAATCAGCAGTGCGCTTTCAAAGGAACCATCCCGGCATTTGCCTGGAGTTGTTAGGAATGTAGCGGAAAACCTAAATCTCGATGACCGGTGGAGGATTTGAATAAGCGTCCTCCAGATTAAGAGTCCACAGTGGTTATCACCTCTCTCGGTAAGAATCGTTGGAAATACGTCTTTCCGGCAGTCTTATAAATGGTGACTTCGGCTTTCAGCTGGATAAAAATTAGAATCCTATAATTAACATAACCAGACACAGCTGAATGGACTTCGTCTATAATCATAGAAGACGGTTTCTCTCCACCAACGAGGGCAGCACATAATTCGTCTGTAGTGCGCAAGTCACCACATAACACATGCGCAACACGACGCCACATTCCGCATGCGCAAGAGCCAGCATGAATGCCGTGACTGCACCTGACATCGTCAGTACTTGTCTGCTGACCTGGAAATATCGTGGCAGAATGTCGACGGATCCGGGCTGCACATACGAAAATTATTGGAATAAATACCTCGGCAATTCTTCAGAAGTCATAAGTTGGTACTGGGAAAAAATCCGTTTTACAGCAAACTATTGCCTTTTCGTGTTTTGGGGGAAGTTAGTGTGGACCAAAACAAGAAGAAAACTGTTGTAACAATCACTCTAAAATACAACCGTTAAGAGCTAAGAGAAACTAACATTAAGACATGCATATACTTTACGTATCCATCTTAGTGCCCATGTTTGCTAGAATTTTTCTGTCCGTAATATTGCCTCCCAAAATATGGAAGGCAAATTGATTGGTATGGGGTTACAGGGACCAAACTACACTTGCCATCGGTCCCTGTATGGAAAGCAAAGGGATGGCAGCAAAAGAGATTGTTCACATGATCGTAAATGTAGAAATGTTGACACACTCGTTGGATGACAATTCCAGACATTGGTTCCTATTCAAAATAACGTGTACTCACTTCCCTCTACAAGTCTCGCTGATTCATAAAGTTTTTTGTTCATATGTTTGTAAGCTACGGACTGATAACCTAGAATTTAAGTCCGATAGATTTACGAACTACTTAAACTAAGGTAAACTAACCTAAGGACAACACAACCAACCATGTCCTAAAGGGGACTCGAACCCCCGACGGCGAACTGCCGCGCAAACCGCAACACGGCGCTCCAGTACGCGCGGCAAATCCGCCCCGGCACAGTTTTTTTAATAACATTATACAACCAGTTTTCATATTCGTTTTAAAAGTGCAAAATAGTTACTCCTAGTGCCACAAGATCCCTGTCCTAATACACACAGGCCTGAAAATTTGTGACAGCCAATGTTTAATGGCCACGAAAGTACTTCAGGTTGTTTCGGTTTCTCTTCACCTGAGCCAACGAAAATATTCCCTCCTTTGTATATATCGCGAAAAGACCGTGTAGGTAAACAGTATAGAGATTCGAAATGAGTCTTGACAGCAACTGTTCTTACCGCAAACCCTTGGTGTGTCAAACAGCAAAAGAGGAAAATGGCAGGGGCACACAAAGTACCCCACAGGACACTGTAAAGCGAGTTAACATCATCCAGTTCTGAGCTACGCTGAATGTTGCAGTTATCTACCACATCGGCAAATTTCGTAGTGAATATTCTTGCCTCGTTTTTATCACATTTTTTCCTCCATAAATCATTCTACAGGGCGAGTCAAAAAACCTTGGACGCCTTTAAGTTGGAAGATCAAAGGGAATATTGAAAAGTGGTAATGGGAAAAGGGGTTTGATGTGGGGCCGCAACTTTGAGTAAATGTCATTCATGACAGCCATCTTAAAATCCGCCATTGTGGATTCAAGTATTTTTTATTTTTTTATGCGAAAGTAGTATGACAGATCGAGTAACACTAGCTTGAGTTCAGGAATTTAGTAGTGTAATTTGTTTTTGTCTATCGTTTATAGTTTAGAAGTTATTAATGTTCAAAGTTGTGCATTGCACGTGATGTACATGTGTTGTAACAGTCAGTATGAAGGTAATTTCCAAACTTTGAACATTAATAACTTCTAAAAAAAAAAACTTCTAGAAAAAACAAATTACACCACTAAATTTCTGTGCTCAAGAGTTATGACATTCACTCCAAAAGTTGCGGCCCCAAATCAAACCTCTGTTCCCATTATCACTTTTAAATTTCCCCTTCACTCTTCCAACTTGTAAAGGTGTCCAAGGACTTTTGATTCGCCCAGTATTCTCTTCGATATTGTAGATGGTTTCCCATTTTAATCTACTGCGGCCGATATCTCTGGAGTGGCAGTCCTGCAAAACATGTATCCAGTAAGAGTTGTAAGGGGGGGAGGGGGGAGTCATGGAATGACCTTTTACAGATGTCATGTTTTTTTTTAAATTTCGAATTCCATATTCTTATTTTACACGAAAAATACGCATTTTTTGTAGGGGACATTTTTTCGAAAAACCAACTGTCCGTAACTAACTTTCCCAGGTCACCTGTATCTCGAGAACGAAGCAAGCTCTGGAAACATTTTCAATGAAAAACTTGGCTGGTTTCTGAACCCTGTTAAGTGGTGAAATTTTCGTGAACTTGAAATGAACTTGATTGAAATTCTTCAATACGGATTAACCTGAAAGTAAATACTACCGGCATTAGCATAAATTTGTGTGCTCCACTTGGAGAGTGCCGAATCAGAGACCAGCATTGTGCTTATGTCATCACAGAGAAGAGGAGGGTGGAGCTTAAAGGCTAACTAATAAATTTCATTGTCGGAGAAATTTTACCTTTGGGGACTTTAAAAGTTCCTGTGCTGTGCTGTGCTCATTTGGAATGATTCTTGACTGGCGTGACTGTAAGAAATTTTCCTTTTTTGGACTTGCAAACAGTGTGTTAAGGGATTTAGAAAAATTCCTCCTTTTCGAACTCTATTTTCGCCTCGTGGGACTCCAAATCCGTACAACCAACATTTTTCTCATGAAGAATGTTTAGAGCACAAGATAAAATGCAGCTCGACTTTCTCGAACATGTCTGTCGTTTCTGCCTTATCTCCATATTTGAAAAGGATGGATTATCATGTGGTATTTCAGTGTTTTATTATTTACGTCAATATAGAAGTATGTAAAGGTGCCCTCCTGAAAGACACATCCATTAAACACCCAAGTATTTTTCAAAATGTGCGCACTTGAATACTGTATGGTTTGGCTTTACCTTGTGGCGACAAGCATGTGTAAACAAACGGGTCGCGTACACTGTAATAAGCCAGTTGTCCAGCAACACGCTTGCCTAAGAAAACTAATAATAGTACGTGACGAGTATAATTCGACTCTAATAGGTGTGTCTGAAATGGCTGAATACATGCCATTCTAAATAGAGCGAATGATAAAACTTGTTGGCAAGTGTCGCGATAATTATGCAGATGCGCAGAGATTGTATGCCGAAAGGTATCCCAATGTCCGTCATCACACGAAGAAAACAATTAGGTCTCTGGTAAGACGAGCTGAAAGAGGTAACTTGAAAAGACAGGCAAAAGACGGGCGCGAGAGAGGCTATTGTGCTGAGAATTCGTGCCATCGTCGCTGAAGAGCCACACCTTTCAACACGTCAGATTCAGCGGATGAATGGCGTGCCTCGATCAGAGGTATCTCGTGTTTTAAGATACTTTAAATTCCACCCATTACGTTTAAATATCACCCAAGCAATTCAGCCTGGGGATCCTGAGACTCCTGGCACTTTGCCGATGGGCCGATACGCAAATACATGGTGATCCCTCTTTCTTCGCACGCCCTCTTTACAGACGAGGCAAACTTCTACAAAATGGGATGAGTCAATCTCCATAGCGCTCAGTACTGGGCGGAAGCAAATCTTCGCTGGCAATCAGATCACCTAACACAGACTGGTCAATCAATGTCTGGGCGGGCATAGTTGGAGATTACGTGATAGTCATGCAAAATAGTGCTATGAATGACTCAGATTCACGGCATCTCGTAACAGGCATATTTCAATTTCTCTCTGCCTATATTATGACGGCTTTGAAAGTCTTGCAGTGGAAAGCCAAATTGGCTTTCTCTAACAGAGGAAGCTTTCAACGAGAATGGTTCGTCAGTCAGCTGGACAACGTTCTGTTGGTCGAAACTTGGTTTCGAACGAAGTGTTCGCTACCCCAAATTATTCCTTTTGTAAGGGAGCACCAACCCGATGGGTGGGGCGGCGTTGCTATATTAGTAAAAATTTCTCTGTCGCATAAAAGGCACCCGCTACGCGTAAGCAGCGCCAAGATTGAATCACTTGTCGCTCACATACAAACTGCCCACAAACTTCACTGTCGTCTCGTTGTATGAGCCCCTATTCCATAGTATCGTGGAAGAAGATTGGAGACATTTATTATTTTGGTAAGTAATAAGTATTTAGACGCGACTATGGCGTCAACTTCAATTACTTCACCGCAGATGAGGTCATACGTTCAACCTCGCACGGGAATCCGAAATGGCGAGTGTAAGAGGGCATGAACGATAGGGGCGCTACAGCCATAGCGTGCGACTTGTGGGAATTTGAGACGGCCAGGAGGCGAGCACGGATGGCAAAGTGGTGAAGGCGACCGCTGGCCCAAAGCGGGAGACCCGGGTTAGATTCCCGGTCCGGCTCACATTTCCACTTGTCGCCATTGTTTAATTTCAATGCCCTAAAGCAGCCACTGTCAATCCTTTCCTGCCTAATCCTTCTTCCTTCCTCTCCTTTAACATAAATTTGCAAATTGGAGACATTTATTGCGCCACCTCCGACCTCCATTTATTCCTATCATTTAGCGTGGGTGTGGAGATGTGACCGACAGGAATGTCAGAACTTCGATAGGTTTGATGAAAGGCAACAAGCCGGTGATGATGATGGCACTCCTATGGTGTCGTCACCTTTTCGTAGATCATCTGCAGTTGATGCAACGCTCTGCACCCCCGGTTTCACTGGACCAAGTAGCTGGCGTGTTGAAACAGATTGATTTTAGGCTGTCCCGGAGTATGAAAATCTTAAAGTTTAAAGATTAGAAAATTAATTGGAATCAGATCACCTCCCAATAGAGTTCCATATTAATGTCCTCCTTGATACTAAGCAAATATATTACGCTAACATTTCGTGGAAAATCAAGGAGGCCTATTGGAAACATGTTAGGAAACAATTCGGCGGGAACTCGTAAACATGACGTGACTTACGGGTAGAAGATGCATAGTACGTTCTAATAATGTCAGCATTCCTAAAAATAAAGTTAACTGTAGTGATAAAGTTTCCCCCCTTCGATGGAATCCTGACTGCTCTCGAGAAGTTGAAATGCGTCTACTCGCTCTCAAAACCTATTGCCAAAATCCTACGTCGGAACATTTCTTTGCTGTACGAAAAATGAATGCGCAACTTAAAAAATTTCTGAAGAAGAAAAATTACAGCTGGTTTAAGCTTTACTCCTCTACAAATGAAATGAGTTTTGCAAGCGTCTGGCACAAAATAAAAGCTTTAAGAACAAGCGACTGTCCTCTACTCATCCTTTTACCACGGTCTGGATAGGATATATAGACAAACTTACTACTCCTACGGTTAAATTTCAAAATACTTAATTTCCTCTCCCCGAAGTCCGGCATCATGTTATATTTAGGCCTTTCTCGAAAGAAGCTATTAAATCGACAGCATTGGTCGTATCCATTACTCCAGGCTTGCAAATCTATTGGAAGCTAAAGAATTGCTGTTATCCTTTTTTAACCAGTGTTGGATGTAGCAAGATTGAAAAACGACGAGGACGACTCAAGTAATAATTCAAATTATGAAATGTGAAGTAGATCGAAATGTGGCCTCAAATTATCGACCGCTTGCCTTGTCATATGTTGTAAAATCGTTTGAACGAATCTTAAAAAGAGACTAGAATAGTGGTTTGAAAATGTTACCTCGGAGTCAATATGGCTTCAGAAAAGGCAGATATACTATGGACAATAGTTGCGCTTGGTATGAATATCGCCGCGGTGGAGTAGCCGAGTGGTCTAAGGCGCCTCGCTGCGGAGCTCGCGGTTGCTCGCCGTCGGAGGTTTGAGTACTCCCTGGGGCATGGGTGTCTGTGTTGTCCTTAGGTTACTTTACCTTAGTTTAAGTAGTTTGTAAGCTACGGACTGATGACCACGCAGTTTGGTCCGATAGATTTACAAACATTTGAACTTTTTTGTATGAATATCACCTTCCAAATGGCACAAACAGTGGTGGCCGCTTTTCTCTACATTAAGGGCGCTTTTGATCATGTTCACAGACCGATTTTCTTGGACGAGCTCGTAGGGTTAGCAAATCCTTCACTGAGGATTTATGGGATCAGTACCCTAGTTGCTAAAAGAACGATCTACGTCCCGTAACAAGGTAAAACGATGGGACCTTTTCTGGACTACTATGGCTTGCCACGAAGTGGCACCCTTCTGTACACTGACAGAGAAAGCGTGATTATGCCTCCCACAAAAATCCTGTACTGCGCAGACGATGTATGTTTGTTCCACTGCTGATTCGTATCATCCGGATAAAACGGCATTGTCTACCATTATATACATCGAGGAGCGGCCATTTACTAACTGGCTGATAAGTCGGTGATCGTCCCATTCAGGAAGTCCACATTGAATCTCACAGATCAAATTACCTGTGGATCCCACACTTTCCCGATAATATCTAAAGTACGATTCCTGGTAGTGATTTTCCACTCTCGGTTAAGCTGGGCGCCTCATATCCGAGCCACTGTTACCAAGTGTGAAGAGGGCTTAAATCAGACATGACCAACATTTCCACCCGGCGGGCGCGCCCGCCCCCCACGGGCAGAGAAAGCCCCCACAATCCCGTAAGTGGCCGATGCGAACAGCGGACAAATTGAAGTCACTCGGCGGCCATTGTAGTGGCAAACTTCCGCGTGAACTTAAAATGTGCATAAGATTCTTCTGATTAGAGAGAGTATTCGAGTTAAGTCGCGAAACCTATGTCTAAATGGAAATATATAACTACAAAACAGCTTCAGACTCCTTGAATATACAGCAACTATATGTTGTGTGCATATACGGTGTAGAAATTGGCCAACAGTTTCCTCTTCCTAACGAAACCGAACTATAACGTGCAGTTTTTTCCCTTCTTTATAAGTGCAGCATATCAACGGAATTTATCGTCACACGATTTTTTGGCGCTTTCTCAGTATATTCTACGATTGTGAAACTTTTGTAAAAACATTAATTTCGGAATAGTTTCACACTTTACGTCTTCGTTTTAATGCTGTATTCTCGAATATTTAAATATTTCATCAAACAGGGCTGACCGAAACAGCTAATGTTAACAATCGATTGTGAAATATGCCATCAGATACATAACTGAAAAATAGATTCTTTACCTTGTGAATACAGCAACCAGCCACAATCAAATTCTCTTAGGAACACTAAGTATGCCATAACTTTTTCTTAACTAAGGCATCTAACATTAGCATTAGGGTATATAGAAAAAAATAGCATTTTTAATGCTGTAAGCCAAATACCTTATGGCAGAGTGAACTGTTAAAGTCAGCAACTATCGTCACAGGGCTGAACATCACAATGTGCATCCACTGTGGCTATGTGCTGTTCATATATGGAACTCTACACCGGTCTGCAAACTCATTTCAGTTATACCTAAATGTAAAGCAGATTACCTTTAAATTCTGCGTTAAAAGGTACTAATGTTAATTTCATAAACAAAAATTCGAACTGCAGTGAGGCAACTAATTTAGTGACCCCAATAGTTATTTCACACGATCATAAAATAAAACTTTTTGAACTTCCTGTCACCAGTACTGCCTAAAGTAGCTCCTTTTTTAAGAGCTACCAGTATTGTAAAAGCCACTTATTTATTTCATTCAGTCCTATATTGTCTTCACTAACAAACTTTTAAGCAAGAGTACCTGCCTCTGAACACAAGTAGTAGGGCTACTTGTCTTCCCGAGAAATATAAATAGCACTACAGTAATTGATCTTTTTATTCCTTTCTTAAATTGATTTGTGTATTTAAACGCTGAGCAGCTCTTCATCATGCTTCATGTACACTGCGATAGTCAAACAATACAGACGTGACTATCAATCGTGTATATAACTCACAGAAGCTATTTACTACACGATTTACCTGCTAATAACACTCGTATTTTTGTCAAGCTTGCCACTACCATGGCGGTCGGGCGCAGATTCAAATTATCCCGTGATAGCAGCGCCGTCAGGGAGTCTAGTTATTTTTACAAGGTCTTTGGGCAGAGTACACTGTAGTTCACCGCCCCGGCCGTGATCGTGTGTCGCTAGTGTCGGCAACGGAGCGAGATAGATAGCTGCGAAGAGAGTGAGACCGCACAGCACTGCTCTGCGCTGGACCAAGGACTGTCCCGCGGTCCAATCCATCGTAATCGGAGTAACAGAGGAAGCGCAGCTCTGTAATGTGGTCAAAGAAGCTTTAGGAAAATATCCAAAGCACGAGTCGAAAAAAACTTACTAATTTTGTGACCCAAATTTTATTATGTTAGTATTGTACTTTTACAATCGTCATATATACAGTAGCGTTCTTCTGAAAGATAAGGTAAACCAGTCAACAATCTGGAGATTGAACACCACAGTGCTTTACTAGTCATGGTTCTATTTGGAGGTGGTATGCCGTTGCCTACCTTCGAACTGACTTACCAGCCAGTTGAAGGGGGACCTACAGTTTAACATGGGTTCCGAACCACGGTGCTACTCGGTATTTTTCACATGAGAAATACCGCCAGAGCTGAAAGAAGTGGAAAGTGACAGATAAAAAGCGTAGAACCTGGCGGGCATCGAACCCACGACCTTTGGATTAGTAGTCTGGTACTCTACCACTGTACCATCGATATGTTTCTTAAATGAACTAGTATCATAAACGTGCTATTTTAAAAATATTATGTAACGGCTATAGAGTCTCACTCTTACAAGTAAATATGTCTTGTTAAAATACAGATAAAAAAGTGGTTTTAGATGCATTTTCTCACAGTTCCTCTGGAAATATGCTAGCGCGCTTCGGGCGCGGGCCGTTTTGACGGGCGCACTACTTCCCTCACCACTGCAATGCCTGCAACATGTGTGGAAGACGGCTATATGCCAAACACTGCAAGGGGGAAACGAAGGAAGGTTTTTATTATATATATAACACAGTGAGGCTACTAAGTGGACATGGCAGTGTCGTACTCTTATAATCGGGATTTTAGCACTAATATGTATTTGCTACCTATTTCAAACGCCAAAGCAAAAACTATATTCTTTAATTAAGCACATCATCTACAACCATACTCCGCAAGCCACCCGACGGTGTGTGGCGGAGGGTACCTTGAGTACCACTATAGATTTTGATTGTCGGTATGCCTCTGTGTGGGCTCTAATCTCTGATTTTATCCTCACGGTCTCTTCGCGAGATATACGTAGGAGGGAGCAATATACTGCTAGACTCCAAAGTAAAGGTATGTTGTCGAAACTTCTACAAAAGCCCGTACCGAGCGACAGAGCGTCTCTCCTGCAGAGTCTTCCACTGGAGTTTAGCGATTATCTCCGTAACGCTTTCACGATTGGCAGATGATCCTGTAACGAAGCCCGCTGCTCTCCGTTGGATCTTCTCCGCTTCCTCTATCAATCCCACCTGGTACGGATCCCACACCGGTGAGCAGTATTCAAGCTGTGGGTGAACAAGTGTACTGTAACCTACTTCCTTTGTTTTCGGAGAGCATTTCCTTAAAATTCTCATTACGCAGTGAAATAATTCGCGGGTAAACTGCCGGGTTTGTGTCAAAGGAGCACAATATTTGGGCAAACGACCATGTTGCCATCATCAGGTGCGCTGATGAAGTGACTGATAAGGAGGTCCTCGCGGCGCTTTTATCGCCCTCCGCTGTATCGGCGGTCCGCGCCCAGCATCCCTGCCCTCGCTTCTCCCGCAGGCCGAGTGTTCAAACCGAAGGTCCGCGCGCAGGTACGCGTGCTGGCGGCTCTTCTGCTGTTCCTTCACCTATCCCCGAAGTCAGTTCTTTGTCATATTTCGTACCTCTTTTCCATCAATCTAATAGCGGGATGCCATGCCTTGCGAAGTATGTACCCGCTATCACATTTGCGGTTCCCTTACACGTATCTCAACAAATTCCCTGATGACAAAGTCCCAGAAGTTAGACGTTTGTGTCAGAACCTTGGTGCGATCGTAATCCACTCCGTGTATTTCCGTCAGACAATGTTCTAAGACTGCTGACTTGCTAGGTTGTTGTAATCTTGTGTGCCGTGGCGGAGTGGCAAAGCGCATTGAGACGCAATACTACGATGCGCGAGGCCGCTCCCCGTCGGGGGTTCGAATCCACCCTCGGACATGGATGTTTGTGCCGTCTTTAGTATAAGGTAGTTCATAAGTAGTTGGTATGTTTAGGGACTGATGATCCCGCAGTTAAGTCCCTTAAGCTTAACAAAAAATTTAACTTTTTTTTTTCCCTTGTGTGCCGTTGTTCTCGGCACCGATCCTCGACAGTACGCACTGTCTGGCCTATATGTGTTTCACCACATTGGCGGGGGATGTGACATACACGGGACTTACGCAGTCCCAGGTCGTTTAACACTTCCAAGCAGTGCTCCAGTCTTTGCTGGTGGGTGGAAGACAGTCTTCACTCGGTGCTGCCGGCCGCGGTGGCCGAGGTGACTGAGGCGCTCCATTCACGGTCAGCACGGCCACTACGGTCGGGGGTTCGAATCCCCCCTCGGGCATGGATATTTGTTCCGTCCTAGTTCGTAAGTAGTTCATAGGTAGTTTGTAAGTTTAGGGACTGATGACCCCGTAGTTAAGTCCCATATGCTTAACAAACATTTGAACACACTCGGTGCTTCCTGAGAATTCGTCATATTTTCCCGGATAACGCGCCACAGAAAGGATTAAATGCCATGCCTACGTCCTCCTGAGCGTCCTCTTCTGGTTCCGCCGGTTGTGCAGGGGGTGTAGGACGTAAGGCTCTTGCAATTTGCCACTCTTTGTAGCCATTCCTCCGGAAAACAGTGTAAGATGTTAAAGTTCTTCCTTGATACTACTACAATCATCAGAGTGTGAGCCCTATGTACCAATGTTTTGAGCACGCCGTTCCTCTGAGCTGTGTGGTGGCAGCTGTCCACCTGCAAATAAAGGTCGGTGTGCGTCTTTCTCCGGTATACGCTGTGGCCCAGAGTGCCGTCCGCCTTTCTTTTAACGCTTTCGCTGCGGCTAAGCGTCAGCCGCAGCGAAAGTGTTGACCAGGACATCCAGAAAGGGTAGCACTCCATCGACCTCGAATTCCATAGTAAACTTGATGTTCTGGTGTATGGAATTGAGATCCATAAGGAAGTCGTTGAGCTTCTCTCTTCCGGTATGTAGAGGACACTTTAGTTATATGGCCACATGGAAGAAACAGGTAGGTTTCCACTAGGCTGATTCCAGAGCTTCTTCCTCGAAGTGTTCCATATACATATTGGCAACAACTGGTGAAAGGGGACTCCCCATTGCTACCCCTTCTGTCTGCTCATAGTAGCTACAGTCGAAGACGAAGTATGTCGATGTCAAGACAAGCTTGAAAAGGTTAGTTGTCTTTTCGTCAAACTTCTGTCCAATAAGCTATAAGGATCCTTGTAAAGCCACTCTGGTAAAAAGAGACAACATCGAAGCTAACAAGGATGTCAGTATCTTTGACCTTGAAGTTGTTGAGGTGCTTCACAAAATGCACAGAGTTGCGGATGTGATGGGAGCACTTGCCGACGTAAGGGCTAAGCAAATCTTTAAGGTACTTAGCAAGTGAGTATGTTGTAGCACCAATGTTACTGCTGACAATAGGGCGTAAAGGGACCCCATCCTTGTGGACCTTAGGTAGTCCGTAAAGTCTTGGTGGAACTGATGCTTGCGCTCTCTCTCTCTCTCTCTCTCTCTCTCTCTCTCTCTCTCTCTCTCTCTCTCTCTCTCTCTCTCTCAGCTTCTTAATAACATCGTCTGGCAAATTGGATTCTTTTAGAAGCTCCGTGTGGTCTTCCCCTCCACCTTCTTGGTAGGACCAGTACCATCTTTTGGTATGCATTATCCTTTAGCAGGCCCCTCATTTTCTCAATGTAGTCCACATGAAATAAGACCACAGTTGCGTTGCCTTTGTCGGCTGGTAACACCACAATTTCATAATCTTCTCTTAGTTTGCTTATAGCTGTCCTTTCTCTTTTAGAGATGTTATGTTTCATAGGCTTCGTCTGTGTGAGAGCACGACAGGTTTCACGACGTATTTCTTCAGATGGTTATCTTTGTTGTTAGACATTTTAGATTATACTTTTTGCCCGTGTTTGCAGGTAAAAATAGTGAAATGATTTTCATTCTAAGGGACTTAACTACTTTCGTCTTCAATCCTTTGGCTTACAAAGTAGTTTAACTTACGCTAAGGACAAAACAGACGCCCATGCCCGAGGGAGGACTCTAACCTCCGACGGTGAGGAGCGGCGCGCTCCGCAGCAAGGCGCGTAGAGCGGTCAGGCATTTCACCGCGGCGTTTACAGGCTATTTCTCGATAGTCGGACGACCACTTTTAATGCAAACACGCTTTTAGTTGTATTTTTACCTGTAAAGGTTTCGGTTTACTGATTGATCATTTGTTTTTGATCTGGACTATTATAAAAAGTTTTGGAAAGTTATCTACGCAAGTGATAAATTTTCATTAATGACGGTATTGTCTTAACTGTTAGTTACAGAATACAGTGCAACAATCCCGCTGCTCGCAGATGCGGTGCTACTGCTATGACCGGTCACACTGGCATTCGTCACTAAATAGTCATTCTGACATTCCATGAGCGAACTAAAGGCCAAGCGTCTACGAAGAGTGCGGGAACAGTACCTGCGGCTACAGCAGGCGGCTGTGGCACGCCTCAGACGTCATCGCGGCAGTCAACGTGTTAAAATGGAGGTAGCGGGATCAGTAATGTCGGTTTGAATTAAATTGTGTGATAAGCACTAAAAGAAGCCTTTAGATTTACTAAAATATCTCGTCAGAGTGCACCATAGGACGACGACGAATAAAGCTCGGAGAAGATTTCCTAACACAATATATGCTAGTCTGAGTGACATGTCGTTTCGCGTTGGCATGGCATAAACAGAGCGTGCAGGTTGTAAACTTGGAGGTCCTGTTGATCGTTTCCTGTTACTAATTTTTTCATTTAATTTCATTCTTTGAAACGTTAAATTTTTAGTTTTACTGTCACATGCTGATTTAGTTCTTTGAATATTATGTGGATTGAAGTGCAACTCTAATACCTGTTAAAAATAATAGATCATGTTGCATTAGTATAAAAAACAGGTTCCGTGTGTAGGTTATATTTATAAACAATTACTACTTAATAGAACTAAAGTTGCTACTAATCACAGAATGCTATGAAGGCATAACATTAACTCTGCACGGCCGGAAGGTCTAATCTCCTCTCGGCCATGGATGTTTGTGTCGTCCTTAGTTTTGTATCCCAGCCTCGTCGCCACTTTTGTGTCTCGTTTCCGCCGGTTGTCGGAGGTGTCGGTGGCCGAGTAGAAAGAGACACAGGAATAAAGGATGCACGCTTGTGCAGGTACAGAGGTGACCAGCCAGTGGGACAGCAGAAACTAGAACACTAGGCTAAATTAGAAAAAGATATATATTTCGTGGAGTCTTGGTAAATCTTAATTTTTACATACTTCTTGACTGCAGAATGCTGATACATAGTTTAGATAGAGGCCTTCCTAGTGCCTATCCGATAGTAAAGTCTTAACTGGTGCTTATCTGATTACCAAGTGGCCGATGCAGCAGTCGTGGCCACGAGCGGAGTTGCAGCAGAGGGCGCTCGTGGCTGACGTCGTAAGAAAGCCGCGCCGTGCGTGCATGGCGGCGCGCGGCGAAAGTACGTGGCGCGCACTTCATACTTGTGCGACACCATATTTAGTATAAAGTAGATCATAAGTAGTTTGTAAGTTTAGGGACTGATGACCCCGCAGTAAAGTCCCTTAAGCTAAACAAACATTTGAACATTAACTTAGTTATCGATTCTCTCAGTGCGTTTTAATCACGAGAGAAACTAAAGGTACTGTTTCCTCAGTAGTATAATCGCCCCAACAAGCAGCCATACAGTATCTACGTGGCAAATATGTTACAATAGTATTAACAGTAATTATTGTTTTGGTTCCTAGAGCTTACGTCATGAGCTATTCCAAAAGGATTTGTAGCGACTGTTTCTACGTGGCACTGGTAACGAGAAACCAGACTTTTGTGAAGAACACATATGGCTACACCTCTTCCCTTTATTCTCACAGCTATAGATTTTAGTGATTTTTTTTTTTTTTTTTTTTTTTTTTTCATATGAAACTCGCTGACAGAGATAGTTCAACATTTCTGCTCACAAAGAGCAGTAACCAACTGCTTGTTGCGTCTGTATGTACGATTTCGTCAAGCTAGTTTAGTGGCCTGTTCTGTTTTATTATCACCTCGGTAATTTGGTTTTGTATTGTTTTAGCTTATGAAGACTTTTCTTGTTTAGCGAATAGATCTCCTTTCATCTATATAGCGTTCAAAAATGTACTCTGGAATTATTGAGCATATGACTTTTGTAAATGTTAGTTGGCGATACTTATAAGTAGTTGTAGAGTTTTCTTTTATCTACTACTGCAGTTTGATGAAAAACTCTAGTTCTGTTTATATAATGATTTAACAGTAACAGGTAATCATTTCGTAATGTCCACTAATAGCATTATATCCTGTCTAGACTTAGAAATACCGTGTGGTTTCAATTTTTTTATTATCAAATAAGGAAAATAAAAATGAGTATACAAACTATGGCGCTTTTATTCATCCACCTATTTCTCACAACATGCTACATTGCAATAGAAGTAATTAAACTATTCAATATAACTTTAATAAATAAGCTCATAATACACAAAGTAATCAGTCGTTATGTACAACAAGAAATCATGCAGAATTCATATAAACAACGCTAGTTGTCGAATGTATACACACACACACACACACACACACACACACACACACACACACACACACACACACACACATTTGTAACCTTTTGCACACACATTTCGTGTTGATTTATTTCTTGATCTGCCACGTATTTTACAACGTCCTTTGCCATATTTTTTAAGTTCAGCTATTTTTATTTTCTTCTGAGCCCTCTCTTATCAATCCTCGATTTTTTAAATTTTATTTATTTATTTTGTCTGGGTATAATGGACTGCTCATGAATCTGAAATTTCATCTGCCAATTAGTTTCGTAAAGGAAATCAGCTCGTTTTACTTTGACATTATGCATTTATTTATTAAACAAAAACAAAGCACCGATTAGAGGCGATATTTTTACTTAGCATATTAAATATGTGCTGGTACTTGTATACTCGCGTGGAGTACACGTGTGCGCCAGGGAACACTGGACTTTCCTAAGAGAATAGCCGTGCAGGACGGTCCACGCCACTTAGTGTAGATACAGGTTAGAACATGGGCGCCAGGCTTTGCACTTTAGCCCCATCACAATAAGAAAATAACGTTCAGAAAGACAGTGGAGTACATTTGCAGGCCTAGTCTGCGCGAGTAACCGAGGGTTAAAATTCGTAGCGGATCTCTCTCGAAGCTACTGACCTCCGAATAGATAGTCACTGAATAAA